>JAQBSW010006173.1:0-50880 GCA_029291075.1 Eudiplozoon nipponicum
CTTCGCAATAAACAGTATTTAACTGTATATATTGAATTGAATGATGTCATGCTTACCGCGAAATTTGATAACTGATATCGATGAAGGCCAGAGTGTATGGTTTAACTGGAGTAAGAGGTGTTCGAAATTGTTGTAATTCTCAATTTGGGTGAACTTTAGCATAAATTTATATCCATCAGGTTGGTATCATGTACCGACTCGGAAACCATAGTGTTAGTATCCGGTACTCATCGATTTCAAAAAGGTATCAGTTACTAACACAATAGCCATAGTGTTAGTATCCTTTACAGACTCGGTATATATATTATATAGTGTGAGTTAGCATTGAAGTCGTATTGTCGTTGACTTTAGATTATGTTGGCTTCACTATTACAGGTTTACATTCGTCTAGGAGATTGTACCGTCCTATTATTCCACATTCTTCTACCAAATATATAGTGGTTAAAGGGCGTAATACCGGCTCCTACTGATGAGTCGCCAGTAAGCACGAAACGAATGTGCATGAGATTATACTTTCCGTTCATGCTGCCTTTGGTTTATCCTTCTGGTCACAACTGAACTAATTTGTTACTAGGTACGCAAAACCTAATACATACTTCCTCTTTACCAGTTCATTTATACTACACCTAGATTTATCTACATTATCTTACTTATTGTACTGGCCGTCTAACTTTCAAATTTCATCATAAAGATTAATTTCTTGACTCAATCATAATGAGTCTGAAGTTTCAATCGTTCTCTATTGCTTCAGTCTTTACCTAAAGCTCTAAACTCTGCCAAGCAGCAATTCAGAACAGACACAGCAGGCGATTGACAACTCTGACTGTCTAGCGGTCTTATCTGAAGGTATTTCTATATCCCTATGGTGACGAGAATTGCTGTGCTAGGACGACAATTTCGTCAACAAGATTGCACGAGAGGTTGTTTAGCGTAAGCATAGCAAACGCAAACACTTCATCCGATCTCCCCAACCACGGTAGTCGAAAGATGAACTTTCACTGGAAATGATCGAGCTGTTGGATGAACTATTTTACTATTTAAAAGACGGTTCTGTTGGTAAGCGTCGTGACTTTGTTCTAAAGACCCGCAGATGACTCAACAACAATGAGATCGATTATCCTTGGTTTCATCTGGGTAAGTCAAATTGAGGCGTGGCAGCGCATTGTAACAAGAGGTAGCCGAACAAGCCTCTAACATGCATCCTGTCATTTCTACTCATTCAAACAAGGTTACATTTTCCGATTGGAGCAACTCCAAGAGAAGACGATCAATAATTGAATGTACTCTTGAAGACGCTATATCATCCGCTCCTATACAGTTTAGCTCCTCTCACTTTACGTCTATCATTCACAACCCACGCCTACTGCGCGTCCGCTAGCTCTATTTAAACAGCCCGTGCTCTGTGACGACGTCGTGACAAGCCCTGTTTTATAACAATAGTTTTCAGTCACCTAGGCTTGTGCTTAGCGCCGCACAGAAGTTCCGCCTTCAACTAATGCCATGACTAGTATGGATGATTATAAAAGGTATTCTATGTAAAATAAGACAATTTTCCCAGTCCCCACTGCGAAAGATGTGGCGGACCAGTGGTTTATAGAGCTTCGGAGACGACCTCTCTAACAACTCCATCCTCTAAAATTGCGAAAATGCTCCCACAGCCTTGTATTTGTTTCACAGTCACACTAACCATTCACAAGTGACCACCGTCTGTTCAGCGGTTCAAATTCTGCCCAACCTACTTCGTCCTGTTTTCAAAACCCTTAACTTCTCCAACCGCCCGACAAGATCTAGGCTAAGAAAGTTAGGCTAGATGACAATCATTCGATCATTATTAATAATAAAAAGATCACTCACGTCAACCCACATTAGAGCTCCGGTCACCTTTGTAAGTTCTTTGCTCGCTTAACCTCAAAGGTCTAATCATCACACATCGGAGTACTTCTCAGTTATTCTCAATGATTCCAGGTCTCTCACATCAACTGTGGTTATTTCTTTCTTCGAATAAGCAATATATGTGCCTACTTATTGAAACTTGGTTATCCTCTACTGTGCAAATTGACGATCTTTTCAGACTTCAACTAAGTTAAGCACTTTATTTACGGCGCGCAATTATCTGGCATGGAATTCAAGGCTATGCTTCTAATCAAAAACCCGCGCTTATTTAACTAACGATTGACAAGCAAGCGCTTTGCATCGTAAGGCAAATTCAATTGGCTCTGGACTCACGTCGGAGATTTTTAATTCTCAAAGATCAATTATCCTAAAAATCCGAGAAAGCAAAGTAAATATTGGCGGTTCTGATGCACACAGATTTACAGATGCATATTTGAATTCTCTTTCAAATTACTAATACATATGCATAAATTCGCTGAGGTGATCTGCGACGCCTACAACAGGAGCCTGCACTGGCTTTACGTCTCCTCGGCCTTGGTCGTTCAAGCAATCAATGTAAATATATCTAAACACCAGATACATTTGTAGAGTATTTCTGTTGGTATGATTGCTCTCATTGTTTGGATCCGTTCACCCAGCTTGCCGAAGTCCACGTGTTGTTTCTAATTTTCCACTTTCCACCATGTTGATTCAAGTTGATGATCGCATCTGTCCACAAGAGCGGAATTTCGTCCATCTATTTATTTTGGGAGTTCTCTCACATCTCTATTGTTCCGGTGTTCACTGTAGTTATTGGTGGGTTACTTTACAACAAATTTTTTTTTTTTAAATTAAGTCAAAAGATGGTTTCTCCCTTTTTGACAATTAACATGGGTTTCTAAACAATCGCTCTTCCCCTAAAAAATCAGCTAGCGTCCTAAACCTCTGAAATTGATCCATTTCGCAAAGACACATATGCATTCTCTTAATTCTAGTTATTTCCAAGGCCTCCAGTTCTGTCTCAGTCGCAGCAATAGAATCCGACTTATTAAATATTAACCTTTGCACCAAAGTCATTAAGCGACCAATGAAAGTAACGCTTGACAGTGGTTCTATCCTTTCTGCATTCCCACATGGCCCAGTACTTTGCCTTATACCTGTCAACCTAGCACTTGCGAAGAGTATAGCTGATCAAATATACCTAATTAAGTGTAGCAGAATTTAGTAGTCCAGCCAGCCTCAACTCAGATCCTTTTGCAATTGCACGGCTGCTACCTTGCGGCAAGCCCAACATAAAATGATTGGTCCGAAATTCAACCCGAATAAAACTCAATTAATGGAACGTGGTTGCAACCCAATATTTTCTTTACAGACAGAAAATATTTCCTTTGTCATCGAGACACAGTCAAGTACTTAGGCATCTAATTTTTTAAGTTAAGTCAATTCTCTCTATATCTTAACCAAGCCACATAGAAACATTTTACATGGGACCGTTTGTCTCTAGACACAAAACCTTATCAGAAGGCGTACTTTATACAATGCTGACATCCAGCTCCTCATATTCTATGCCAGTAAATTTTATTTTCCTTTAAACTTGGTTGCCCATTTTGCCATGCAGCAGATCACTGCTTTATTTCTCATGTGCGTCTTCGTTCATGATCAAAACTACTGAGAGAATCTCTTCTTTCTCAATTTCCGTCTCTTGTGCTTCAGCCGTCATATAAGGGTTATCCCCTGTGTTTTTAAGGTGTAAACTTATCATTTGTTGTCCAATTTCTCTCACCTTCGTTACTTATACGACATGCGCAATTGTAAGTCTCTAATTCAATCAAATCATACCCCCAAAATTTTTAATAAGGTCTCCCTCGTTTCCAAAGACACAAGTTTTTAACTGACTATCTTATGAAATGAAACTCTTTTCTTAATATGAGTTTAAGTGTGTGGTTAACTTTCAAATATTTAACAATTTCTAAAAATATAATACTGATTTGGAGCGTAACTTGTTCCTTTAGTTCGCGTAATTGACCTCGTCGCTAATATAGTCATTGTGGATGAAGTAATTTCTACGTCAAAAATAAGGTAAAAATTTAATGATAAATTTGACCCACCGGGTATGCTTGAGACAAATGTTATTATTAAAGAAAAATATGCATTTAAATTCGAGAACTTTATATTGCTGAATTGTACTTGATTTCAGTTTTCTGTATTTTGGCTTGACTTGCGTGTACCTGTAGAGGCCCTTTGGTCACTACCATAAAAGAGCCTCTGAGATGCCAAGCTCGGATAATCCACATATGCGGTATGATCATCTAATTTAGAACAACTAAATCACTCAGAATTATTAATTAAACTACATTTCTCAAGTCCAATTGCTAATTACTCTGTATCCTCAATATTTTCTAAACCAGCTATAATATTAAAATAAGATTGCTTGCAATATATTATAACAATAAGTGTGCTCACCAAAATACGCTGATATCCACAGCTGACAGAACGGTACGGTGTTGACCTTAAAAACAAATATCCACGTCAATTACCTGAAGGAAATTTGAGATCCTTTCCAATACACTGTTACTTTATAATTCAATACATTATTGACAAAGAGTATAAACTCAGAACCATGCAGCAGAGCGTACCACGCAATTCAATATCTCAGAAGCAACTCGCTTATAATCCTTTACCAAGACAAGTAAAAAATTCGACAATATGTACAAAAGAAACTTCCAAAAAATTACAATATTTTTTAAAAATACAATATTGTTTTATGAAACCAGCGATAACATCAAATGTCAAAAAATAAAATTTGATTTATTTTTATATGAGGAGTTAATTGATGTCCAATAAATTAATTAACCTCCACATACCTTCCTGTTAGTGTTTCATAGCCATTCTTTTGAACGACTTGATGATATCGGCTTAATTAGCCTTTGCAGCATTCATAATTTTGATCTACAACATATTCTAATTAAACTAAAACGAGGTTATTTTCTCATTTGAGTACATTAAGATTGATTAGACACAGGTAATATAATTATTCTGGTTTCGCGCTAACTCTTACTTTAGATCAAACGGCTGGGGTGCATTGTTGCTTAAAAAGTATTCATTCCTATTGCCTACTACATAGTTAAATAAATACAAACGTTTTTGGCAAGGAAGCTTATTTTAAATTTGAGGACACAACTGGCATCACTGGAGGAATCGCAAGTTTAAACTTGATAGACTTAGAGGAACAGGCTAATTCATTAAACTTCAGCTCATATATATATATATATATATATATATATATATATATATATATATATATATAATAGTAGACCAGATATAAGCAGAAAGCATACAGACTTTGGGACTCTCACTATGTAAAATGTGAAGAGCATTTGCATTTAGCTCCAAAAATTTCACCGACATTTAGATACATAGAATCTGTTATCTTTCTGACCCAATCCTAGGCGCTATACCAGCAACTTCTGAACTTTAACAATGATCCTTACAGCACCTGTGCACATAATAAATCGAAATATCTTATCAAATGATATAAAAGTTCAAATGTATATAATATGGATTGGGCCGGTACTAGAATATGCTGTCGCTACTTGGAATCCATTAAAAAAGGGGTTGTCTAATAAGATAGAAGCTGTACAAAGAAAGGTTGTGAAACATATTAGTCCTATTTCTTGCACTATATACGCCTCTAGATTACAGTTTATGTCATTGCAATCTCTGTGGTTTCGGAGGATGTGTTATTGTATAAAAGTTTTCCATTTGAACCAGTGGACTGGTGCCTATATGACTCCGATAAAAAAGAGTCATGAAGTTGGAACTAGATCTGGACATTTGGCAATATCTCCTCATTTGGTGGGGAGTGTAGCGAGCAAGTTATTCTCTTTCTCGAAAATCTACAAAATTTATAACCAATTGCCGAAGGGGCTCAGAGAAATGCCTCCATCTAAGATGTCTTTTAAAATTTTATCTACTGAACTAGAAAAAGTGTTCAATCCTGCTGATATTTTTTATTTTGATTATGATAATACTTTCTCATGGTTGAATAAAAGACAATGATAATTGTTATCGGAAACAGATTTTCTTGAGATTTTTATTTCCAAGTTTTGTATTATTATAATTGAAATGTTATGCACTATATCTTCATGTTAGTTAACATTACATACAATCAATTGCAAGTCATGGTTCTCAATTTTTGAATTATACCTTAATTGTTCCTGTTTTGATGATGTATCTATAATTCTCTACAGCCGAACTTTCTGATATTGATTTATTTTATAGTACAACTAGTGAGATATACTTATCTATATATAACTAATTGCACAATTTTATGTGATGTGATAATTTTTTTATATATATTGTACATTTTCCAATTTTATTATTTGATGGAATATGTGTGGTTTGAATCAAATTAAAGATATTCTATTCTATTCTATTCTGTAATAGCCTTATCGCCAGCTCTATTTCCATACTAATGCTATTTTCTTATATTTCAGCATCAAAAGAGAATCTAAATATCAATTTGAAGCTACATGTCCAGTCGTTTGATAGCATTTTCACTTTGATATTAGCTGAAGCCAAAGAAATCTCCGTCACGCGAAATTTTCATCAAATGTTTACACTGTTGCTGATGTGAAGGTCAATAACTCCACATGTAAAAATAAATTAACATCTTCCATTGATGCTTGAATTTTTTGCTGCTTGTTTATATAAATCTTGTATCAAAGAAAACCCTTTTTTCGAGTGGACGTATATGGCCGTCAAAATGAGAATCATACCACTAGATGATTCGCAGATTATAGTTATAAGCACAGCTATATGGTTATGAGTTAAGGAGGAATTCGCTCAATATTTATGAGTTCAGTTCGTTATTCACAAACCAAACATGGCTTATTATTTAGCGAGTGAAGTTGAGAAACGCTACCATTAGTCTCTCAACGGACGTCGCACATAAAGCAGCATCGTCTTCAGTTTTATGTATAGCAATTTAAGTGACTGTGTAGTAAGAAGTCTGAGGTAGGTGTTATAATTGACTTAGTCGAATAGACAGTTATCCTATAGTAATAGTAGCAAAGTTTATTCATCATCAGAGTACGACGGCAAACTGAATATCGAGGAACAAACTGAATTCGTCACAGATAAATTGATTGGGCTGTCTGTTTAAAAGGTATTCACCTTCGTAAAGGTGCACTACGACAATCAGTTAGACTATGAGCTTTCACACACTGTTTTACTAAATAGTTCTTAATATATCTTATTTCAACTATAACGGAATACAACAAAACTACCGCCAACCGCAACGCAATGACGCGTTTCGACCTTCCATGATCATCACCAGAGTAAGACGGCAAACTGATTATCGAGGATCAAACCACATTGAATATATATGGAAATCAAATTTAGATATGCGGCTCTCACTTCTACCAGTCTGGCATACATTGAACTTGACTGCAAATGTCGGCTGCACAATTTCTATGCAGTCACGAACATTAACTGTTTGCAGCTTTCGCCACATATACATATATAGGCAATACAATTTAAACAATAATTGATTGCGCGGGTGGTGGTAACAATTATTTAAATCAAGTTTGCAAGCTTGAAGTAAACACCAATCCCATTGTATTTAACCAGTCGTCGAAAAATACATAACAAAACTACCGCCAGCCGCAACGCACTGACGCGTTTCGACCATCCATGATCATTATCAAACTCTGATGATGATCATGGAAGGTCGACACGCGTCAGTGCTGCGACTCGGCAGGTTTTCGTTATGTTGTTCGATCGACTCTGGTTAAATACAATAGATTTGTGTTTATTTCCACGCTCGCAAACTTGATTTAAAAGACCATGCCACACTCCACCCGGCGTAAATTTCCAATTATTACAAATGTATTGCCTAGATAATGGAATATATCATTAATATGAGGGTGCAGAGCAGTTGACCAAAGGACTGAGGGAAGTTGGTCTACGGGAACGTGCTGCAAGGTATGAGCTATTTAATTGTTCAATATCTGGTGATCATTCTAGTAATATTGCAAATGCGAATCTGGCATCACAGGTCTCTACCATGTTAGTGTCCATAGAGACTCTACATCGCTCTACACCAGGCCGATTTCTATTTTAAACGATTTACAATTGCTAGTTACCGTCATGCACATTCATGCCTACTCTTCATTTTGATACAATATAAAGATAGTTTTAAAAAAGATGGCGACCGTGCAAGTCACAACAATATTGATACGAGTTTTTATCTCACTACGTACAGACCAGACAACTGCACTCATTGGATTGATGACGCCAAAATGTATCCCAAAGTAACAAGGATTACTGACCCAATGGAAACGTTTGCCTCGACCATGTGAGCATTGACAGAGAAAATTAGGAGTAACTTGTAAATATTTAAAATATACATCATCGGCAAACAACCAAATAAATAATTTGAGCTTTCAGTTGAAAAGCTTCAAAGGAGAGATCAACCCGAAAAGATAGAGCAAATGACTAACTTATTACGTCTGGAAAAGATGGGAAACCAACATCAATTTGAATTTTACAACAGATTGTATGCGGAAGCTATTGGTCCTGATATCTCACAAGAAATTTTTAATAGTATATTTATTGCATATTTGCCTGCAATATTAAGAGCCACATTGGATGTCAATGATACATTATTATTAGAGTGACCAAAGAAACACAAATGATTAGATAAAGTCTACAGACAACAGGAACCAAAGTTGGATGCCATAACAGCAGACTCGCTCGACAAATATCAAAATGGCTCTTGACTATAGAGAATAAACTTAATAACCTAAGACGAGAAAATTGTTTTGCGAAACACAAGGTCAAAAATTCAGGTAGATATAGTTCACATTCTCGTAGTTAACAGGCGAGTTCCAAGCACCGGGTGCATTTCGCATCATAAGGACGCAGAGCTCTAAATATGAAAAGGTGAAGGATGCACCTTTTCGTAGTACTGAGGTCCCTATTTGAAAGAGGGCTCTCGTCCGATAGCAAGGCGTATCTTTCCGGAAAACATATAGAATCACTAATAGTAAGAGATTTAGAGTGAGTTGCTTATGAAAGGCTTTAAGGAGTGCTTATCAGAAGTATCGTGGAAACACCGAAGTCAGGATCAAGAGCTTCGAGGGAAGATATGCGCACTGGTACCGTCGGTAAGGCTGTTAGATTACGTTTCGTAGGTGATATCAAGGAGTTTGCTGGCTATACCAGAAACAAATTCGCCATTAAGGAAGAAAAAGTGGCTTGAAATTTTTAATAAACACTGATGTATAGGTGGGCATAGTTCGATCCGATATGGTGAAAATAGTTGTACTTGGCCATAAAGGTGTTGTGGAGAGGTTTAGTTTGCCTCATTTCTGTGAGTTATCTTGATAAATTTACTCATAGTAGCAAGGCTTTCCTTTTCTCTCTACCCCTCTCCCTCTCTCGTAAATCTCAATAATAATTTATCTAAATTCACTTATATACTTTTTTCACTCCTTATGGTTATATGGCAGTGAAACATTAGTCACTTGACTTTTGTGTGGCTGGAAATGATGATGATGATGGTGAAAATAGATTGCCACACTTTCGAATATCTACTATGGGGCGCTAACGAAAGTCCAATTATGATAAAGAGCATCAAAGTATTATCGGTAACATCACTCACGTCGAATTTTCCGGCCGGTAACATAAAAGATAACATCATTGGGATGGATTTTTTTAATCATTTCAATCTGGTGTTCAATCCAAAGACTCGAACAATTGGACATGATTCGGGGCAATAACGTGTATTGAGACTGATATCTCAGTGATTAAGTCATTTCATCTAATCAGACCCGTCATCCCCGACGACTTAGCAGAAGTTATGGAGAAACAAATGGCAATGTTTCTACTGGCCAATACCAAGCTAAATTAGCTGAAGACAGGAATATGACACAAAATTGTGATAGTGATATCATTACCCTTTTCGTCTAAGGTTCAACAGTTAATGCAGCATAAGAAAAAGATCACTGTCTAAAATTTTGGTGATTAAGAGAGAAATGAATTTGTAGACGTTAAAATTACAAATATGCATCTACAATAGCGTAGTCCCCAAACCTGCACCCGGACAATAGAGGATCTGTGGTAATTATCGACTGTTGAACACTGTAACAAAAGGCAATTTGTATCCTCTACTAAACCAGAGAACTTTGCTCATGGATATAATGGGGTACGAGGTTTACACTACGTGAGATCTGCAGAAAGCGTACCATCAATACAGCGTAATTTCCTGGGTGTAGATCGCACGAGTTTTCATGGATGCTATTTGGACTGAAGAATTCAAATCAGACATTCGAGCGGCTGGCGGAGGTAGATCTTTAGGCCTGTTAATTTGCTCGAGTGTACCTAGACGACATCATCATATGTAGTCCATCTCTTAAAAAAACAGCGGGAGCACTTGGACTCCGTTTTTCCAAAGCTGAAGCACTATGGTCTGGTTGTAAAATCAGAGAAAAGAAAAACTAGCTGCCAAACAGTAAAATTTCCTTGACATTCCATTTCTAAGGAACTAAATCCTTAAAGGCTAAGTTTTAGGTAATAAAAAATGTGCCGAAGCCCTGAGCTGTACGTCAAATGCGTAGAGTTTTGGAGATGATCAGTAATTTCTGTCGCTTCTTTCTGTTTTCGCTGGAATTTTTAAATTGTTAATTCGACATTTAGTGTATGAAAAGCGTACAATCAAGAAGTCCTGGCCTATCAAATATAGTCAAGAGGACAAGAAAGAATTCCAGAAATCGAATGACCTGCTGAATGAAATAATCACATTACCCCCTGGCATGAAATTAGCCGTTTGAGCTGGTCACAGATGCTTCCGATGTAGCCACAGAAGCAATGATGTTGTTAAATCAATAGAATTTTATAGTAGGAAACTCAAAGATCGTGAATAGCGATATGATACGATTGAAAAGGAGTTACTTGTGGTTTACACTGCAATTCTGTATTTCGATCATTACTTTGGGAAACAACAGTTAACAATATTGACTGATCATAAACCGCTCATAAGTATTTTACATTAAACAAACAGGCTTAATTATTCTTGCTAGATGAATTCACAAATAACCAGACTAGCAGAATTTGACTGTACCATGTCTCATATTTCGGTAAAAGAGAGTGTAATGGTTGCAGACAAAGATCTATACCAGTCGCAGCTAATCCTCGGCTCTTTTCTATTTTCAGACAATTGTAACCAACAACTGATGAAAGCCCAGACCGTTTATACTTTAGTAGTTATGTAGGCTAAGTCAGCATACACACGCGAGAGAGTTGGAGATCAGTAGTCAATGCGTGAGGTCTCCAGGAGCCAACTTAGACAGTATGTACCGTTGTAATTAAGGTACATCATGAGTTGGCAACTATCAGGTTGGTCACTGAAAGATATGTATGGCCAAAGGTGTCAAACGACATGACGACTTGGGTAAGAACATGTGTCCGATGTCAAACTTGGAGTTTGGCAACATACTAAGGCCGAAGTGAAAACAATTGGCATACGAGAAGGTAGGTTTATGTATGTATACATTGATATTGAAGAAATACTAGAAATCTCCGGTCATGGAATGCTTCTCACAAGCGTTTACTGTTTCAGTCGTCAGTTTTATGTTGCAAACTTTAAGAATATGACAGTTCAGGAAGTTCTATTTATGTTCTTGCATAATTGGGTGTCACGATATTGTGCGCCGGTAAGGGTCACAAGTGACCATGATAGTCAGTTTATATCTTAACTCTTTCTAAGCTCATTAAATGCCAGCGAGATTGCAGTGAAGCACATAAGTGCATACAATTCCAGAGCTAATTGTATGAATAAAAAGCTGCACAGGGAACTGGAGGTTGCATTACGATGCACTGGAGGATCTAATTGGATGCATGATTTGCATATAGTTTTTCTTGCAATGCAAAACAGGTACAGAGCACAGCCACAAACATACATGGCAGAGCTCGTTAGTGGAAAGTCATTGAGGTTGCCTGGAGATCTTCATATAGACGCTCTAAATTGTCTCGATTGGGCTTCTAACTCAGTTTATAGGTTTGTAGGAACACTTATGGACAAAATGATTCGCTTAGATCCACTTATACTAAAAATTCAAGGTCAAAATTCTGTGTAACGTCAGATTTATAGCTGGCGTTGCATGTCCACATAACCACTGAGAACAGGCAAAATTGTCAGATGTCGTTTTATAAGGGGCTATTCAAAATCAATCGTATGACTGAAAAGAATGCATTCATAGAAGTGAATAACACAGATTAGTATGTAGCATTGAATCGTTGCGTTCCGACATTTACCAGGATAGAGGAGGAAACTGAAGAATAATACCAATCAGAATACCTAGAGTCTAAGGCAATATCTGACTCGAAGATGTGGGAAAAAACAAGAATTAAACGAACGTAAACAAAGAATTAAGCCCAACTCCAAGTCAAAGGAGAAAGAAGACCGAGATATTATGAATATGAAACCTACCAAAGTACCATCACGACATTTGGAAACATGTTCTGGAAGAGCCGTCAAGAAACCTAAACATGATGATTACGTTTATGTATTTGCATATATCTTAAACATGTGGTTGAATGTGGAGGTCGATGACTCCATATAGAAATTAATCAATTTTTATTTCTGGAAATTTGATGTTACCGATGATTTCTTATGTTTTAAACATATTGTTGTAATATTTTTTGAAACTTTATTTGTTTAAATTATCAAAGTTTATGGATTGTCTTTGTTGGCTTTATCAATCACTTTTGAGGAGGGTTGGCTATGTGGAGGTACGCTCTTGCTTTGTTCCAATACAATCATATATGCTTTCCTGTATTTAGATCTTTGATTGCAAAATTTTAATTGCCCACAAATAATTATTTATATTTGTTACAGCGGGAAGGATCTCAAATTCATCACAGGTTGTCTGTTTTTAAGGGCTTATCTCTCTTTAAATTATACTGCGGCAATCTGTAAGACTGTAAGCATTCGCACTCTGTTTCAATAAGTAATTTTTAATATAACGAATGACAGCAATAAGTTTGAGGATACAGAGCAGTTGACCGGAAAACTTAGGAAAATTAGCCGTAGAGCAGGTGGTGAGGAGTTTAATTGTTTTAAATTTGATTATCATTCAAGTTACATTATATATACGAATCTAGCATCACATTGGTTGTTTTATGGTAGTAGACATAGGGTATGTACCATAGATATGCGGAATAATCTACAAAAGATGAAGATCGTACCATTCGCAATCCCATGGATAGCAATATAATTCTCACAACTTACAGACCAGACAACCATTTTCATTGCAAACTATTTTTTTAAATTATTATTTGTCTGGCAGAGCGCAACGACCTGAGTGGGCGTGCTTGTGGGATCCTATAATTTTCTAATTTTAAAAGGATATCGGGTTTAATTTTGTTTTTATTTTTAGATTCTCGCGATTTCTTGTCTGATTTCATCTCTGGGATACACCTGGAATTTAATTACACAATTTTCTTGGAATTTACCTACATATCCCAAGGACCTACTCTTAGCTCATCCGATTTTTCCGTTTCTTATAGACATTTATATCCATTTTTTCTCTCTCTCATCGTAATCTACACTATATCTGCTTTTTTATCTCACTCCACCATGAACCAGATTTTATCGCCAGCCCCCATCTCCCTGTTCTTAACCCAAAAGCTAATCTACAATCTTGCTAACCTCCAGCAACAAATAGCCGATTACACAGGACTACTTAGAGCTCTAACTGGCAACCTTTCGATCACCACCCTGCAGTCCCACCTATTGCGTCAGGCTGACGCAACTTCTTTCTCTGGTCACCTTGCTCCCCTCTCTCAAAGGACGATCTGGCCTCGGATCTCATCAGGAAACTGGGAAATAATTTCAGCCACCTCAAAGAGGACTCTTCGGGAAAATGTCGCACTTTTGTGCTTTCTTCACACAAAAGACTGTCTGACGACGAGCTTAGTTATCTCAAATCGCAATCACCCTTATTATCGTCTGGCAAAGTCAAATTAAAGCGTGACTGCACGCTACTACAAAGGACAATAGAGAAAGCTCAGACCCCTCAGCCAGACACCACTCCCCCTCCTGCAGCTAGTCACGCCTTTCCGGGCTGGAGCAATCCAAAGAAACGCCGCTCACTTTACGGCGGCATACTCCGCAATGCCCCTTCATCTAGACCCCTCCTGCTGACATCCTCCAGGTTTGAAGGGCTTCCATTCACCAAAAGCCCATATTCCACGACCATTCCACCCCTCTACAATCTCAAGCTTTACCGCGTCGTCATGACCGACCACACCGCGTAAAGTCCTCAAATAACGGACCCTCTTCCCCTATCTCTTCTGTCAGATTCATATCCCCACGTCATGTCACTTTGACGACCGATGCCGAGGTCCAGAAACCAAAAAACGTTAGACGCTCAAGGTCACGCGGGATATTGACTCAGTCCCATCAACTTCATTTCCCTCTTCCGACAACCACATCGACCCCACCCAGGATAGTTGCATCTCAGCCCCTGATCAGATCCTGTCCCCTCTCTCCCCACTAACGCCGCCCCAGAGCGTCCCCTCAAGCTCAGATAACTCGCCTCCTTCTTGCTTTCAAATCCTCCAATTACTTCACTCACCCGACAGAAGTGGGACAAAGGAGATCCAGATCGACGCTGACCATTCCATTCTCGTCAACGAGCGGTCAGGCACCCTCAACAGCTCTCGATCTCGCTCCGGCCGCCAGTGGAAAGGCCCCGCCCGCTTCTCTTCCCCGACTAACCATCTTTCACACATATCACTCTCAGCAATTCTTATCAATTTTAGATCTCTTACGCCTAAAATCAATCAACTGCGAGCATTTCTATCCTCTAACAAGCTATACATATGCTTTCTTGTTGAAACATGGCTGTCCTCATCCATACACAGCGATGACATTTTCCTCATCCATGATTACATTATCCTTCGTAGTGACAGAACTGTCAGTCGAGGTGGCGGGCTGGCTGCCTATGTCCGATCCTCTCTCATGCCCAAACGTTTGTTTACATCGAACTCACTAGGATTAGAATATTTCTCGTCTCAGCTACTGATCCTTAACCAAAGTATATCTACTTGTGTTGTCTACAGACCTCCTAACCTCTCAATCATCGACGACACTCACGGGGCCCAACTTTTGTCCACTTTTTTCTCTCACCACTCCGATCGTTACGTCATTCTGGGTGACCTTAATCTCCCCATAGTAAACTGGAAAAATCTAACTTATGTAAGTCACCCGCTGCTTCGACTCTACGCGGATAACCTACTTAACCAATTCCAGCACTTCCCTACTCGAGGGAACAACCAACTGGATTATGTCCTTTCCAAGAAAAATGTGACCGATATCCAATCTCGGGAGATCTTCCCTAATCTCGATCACTGTCAGGTATCCTTCCTTATTCCTCTTTTAGCCTTTATAAATAGAGAGGGCACTTAATCATTCAGGAGATTCACCAACTGGGAAGAGTTTCGTCGACTCTGTAACGCCGTTAACTGGAGGGATCTTGTTCTCCCAGACAACCTCTCCTCAAGTTTTTCCGAAGTCCACAACATCTTATCGTCCCACTTTAATTCTGCCACCTCTATTCAACACATACACGCGACGAAAAAGTTGAACACCTTGTTTAAGGCACGCGACAACCTTGCACGCAACTCTAGACTACGCATATCATCACTTGCTCGCGCCCTCGTACTGTGACGTATTGATGGTCACATTAAACAGGTTATCAACAAAAAATAGCATAATATCAAGAGACGCATCCACACGGCTCCTAACTCCCGGATGCAGCTCACAGTCATCAAACACCAATTGCTACAAAAGCCCAAAACCTCATATAAAAATTCTCTCGGTCGGACGACGCCTGCTTTCCTGACGATTATTTAAATTGTCCCTTCGACTCCTTCTCCACTCCCACTCCGCCTGCCAGATGTTAGACAACGGAGACGATGAGAACCTACGCTGGTTCAACGTTTCACCGGCCTCCGTCGCTCAAGCAATTAAAGACATCAAATCTAAACACCAATTTGATCAATACTGTGTCTTGGCCAGCATGATAGCACTTTTTGGCTGGAATCTCTTCTCTGTGGTTGTCAATGTTACCAACAGAGGCCTCGAAACTACCTATCTTCCCCCGGAATGGCTTAATTCGACGATCTCTTCTACCTCAAAAAATGACACTTCGTCGATCTCCTCATTCAAAGATCTCCGCCCAATTACTAGCGTACCTTCATTCACTAAAATCTTCGATAGGGCCTTGTACAACCTAATCTACCCTTTCATTAAGTCTTAGGACAACTTCTATCTCCTCGACGATCAACATGGCTTCCTGAATGGCCGCTACTCTTCCACCAACTAAGTCAGTGTCCTTAATCACTGCTACTCCTCTTTCTTCAAAGGTCATGAATGCACTCTCCCCTTCCTGGATATATCCAAGTCTTGATTCTTTTTCCTTTTCAGCAATAGAATCCGCCTTATTGGGCAGTGGTATCTGCGGCAACGTCCTCAATCTTTTCAGTTACGATCTCCAAAACCGATGCGCAACTTTAAAAGTCGAAAATAGTCACTCGAGGCCAGCCCTTATCCTATCTGGAGTTCCCCAGGGCTCCGTACTTGGTCCTATTCTTTTCAACCTTACACTCGCGCAGGTACAGGTTGAGGACAACCTTTCAAGCTGTTTAAATATGCGGATGACATGGTCATAGTATTCAGTAACCCCACAGCATCCAACCCTTACTTACCCCTTATATCGGAGCTTTTATCCTCGCTCCATTCGCAGCTCAGCAATATCGGTCTCAAACTAAACCCCGCCAAGACTCGTTTGATGAAACTCTCCTCCACCCATTCTGCTCTCTCCCGGATGCAAATTATCCCCTTGATATTGAAATAATAGATTCGGCCAAGCACCTTGGTATCTATTTTTCAAAATCTCTAGACTTCTCCCCACACCTTATACACACTACTTCCAAACTCTTCAAATGAGCCGTGATCTGCTTCAAGACTAACAACCCCACTCTCCAACTAACGCTAGTCAAGGTCTATGTCCTACCCTTCATTTCTTACTCTAGAAAATTCTACTGTCCTCTCACTCTCGCCTCCTCGTACGACATCCAAACAGATATTCTCCAGATTTACAAAGCGAGTATTCCCCCACAGCCAAAATTATCGGAATAGCCTACTCCTGGCAAACCTTCTACCGCTTTGGTTTACCCATCACATACGAGTCATTTCTTTTATTCATAAAATCACAACTTGCTTATCACTGTCCAACTTCGCACTATCAAGTCATCACTACGCCACACATTCTAGCAACTCTTCAAGCCAATCTAGCCATACTCCAAAAATATTTAACAAAATCTGTCTTTTCCAAAGCCACTAGTGTTTTCAACGTTCTTCCCATGGAAATAAAGGTCCTATCCCAGCACGAATTTAAAAAAGGCGGTCTATAAGTACTTCTTTAACAAATTTATGTGTGAGACGAACGTTTGAAAGCAAAATTGATTCTTTCTTAAACCATAACACTTCTTTCACCACCAGGCTATTCTCCTTAACTAGTTTCGGAGGGTGAAGTCCCTTCTGGCTGATCTCTAATTTTAAATTTCTCTCTCTTGACTCCCTGATACTATTTCTATTCTCATTTTTCATTCTATCGCATCCATATAGTGAATACCTTACCACGTTTTGCTCAACTAATTTTTTTCCTTTTTGTTTCAGCGAACGACAGGAATCTCAAAAAGTCTACTGGACCACCCGACGGTTTACGTCAGATATTGATTCCATTTCGCCTACCATCAGTCATAACCTCGCTCATCGGAAGCCACTGAACCCTGCACGAGACACAAGCTTCAATCTAGTCGACTTCATCCTAGTCAATACTACCCTACAGAAGTTCAATATCCACGACAAAGAACTGCGTAGGTCGATGTCTGCTACCGGTCTGCCATTTATTTCGAACTCACACTCAAATTTGTCTGCCGACACCATCCTACCCCGCATTGATGTTCGGACCCTTCATGGATTGTACTCCAGTTGATTCTGTCTAGTCAAATGGAATCTCTCTTTTTTCACCAGATTAAACTATTGTTGAGGTTAATTTAATTATTGGACACCAATTAACTCTTCATATACAAATAAATCAATTTTTCTTTTTGGACATTTGATGTTATCGCTGGTTTCGTAAAACAATATTGTAATTTTTGAAAAATATTGTAAATTTTTTGGAAGTTCTTTTGTTCATATTGTCGAAGTTTTTGACTTGTCTTGTCGAAGGAAAAGTAGGAGTTTTATCTGAGTTGCTGAATTGCACAAGCGGAACACTGCGTGGTTCCATCTCCGATATCTTTGCTAATAAATTATTGTAATCCACTTTTATCAATCGTTCTTATTACGCATTATTCAGAAGGATCTCAAATTTTCTTCAGGTAATTGACGTGGATATTTGTTTTCAAGGTCACCACCGTATCATCCATATAATCTGTGGATATCAGCGTATCCTGGTAAGCTTAATTAATATAATATATAAATTGCAAGTAATTTAATATTATGGCTGGTTTATTAAATACTGAGGATACAGAGCAGTTGGCTAGTGGACTTAAGGATTGTAGCTTAAAAGATAGTTCAGAGGAACTTAAGTGTTCCAAGATAGATGATCATTCCGCATATATGGATTTTCCGGGCCTGGCATCCCAGAGACCCCCTTATGGTAGTGACCAAAGGGCCTCTACACTATCATGAAGTTGATGATAACTTTTCCCTTCCTCAACTCCTCCCCCTGCTATTAAATACTTTGCTAGTCACAATTTAATTCATCTCCACATATCCTACCTTTGATTTGTTATTTAAATGGTTGGGCCTGTTGGCGTTTGTTGCCAAATAAATGTATTATTATTATTTGTCTGGCCTTGTGGTCGTTGCAAGAAAAGTGAAGAAACTATCCGAAGTTAGTTAGCATATAGGGAAGGTGCAGAAAAAATGGAGAATTTAGATTTTCTTAATTTGGTGATTATTCTAGTAATATTGGAACTACCAATCCGAAATCATAGGAGCTCCGTACGGTCGTGACTAAAAAGTCTCTACATCGATTAACAAAAGGTTGATTTGTATTATGTACGAGTTGAATTGCTAGTCATCGTCATGCACACTTAAACATAATCAAAATTCTAGTATTATCATAATATTTTTAATCGTTGAGCTAGATGGCCATCGTTACCAATTAAACTGTATTATTTTTCGCGTCATTTAATTTATGTTTATCATAAAGTAAACGTTAGAAATATCCAAATATGAAATGAATAAACATTTACATTTTAAGAATACGTACCAGAATTTGATGTTTTATTTTTTGTAAACCTAAAATATGATGTAATTCGTTAACCTGATCATCAGCAATTACTCTTTTTATATTCTTCCTAGCCTTTTTCAAGGCATCTTAAGTTCATGAAAATCATGTATCTTGCCTGATGCAGTTGCAGATTTCATATTTAAGACATTGTCAAAGACATATGTTACATTATAACAAATTTAGCATTATATAGAATTTTTCTCGCGAAAACTATTTCACAGATTTAAAAGGGGCGCTATTTATATTCGAAAATAAATTTAACTTACTCAAATATCATTTACTAGAAAACTTCTGCGAAGAAGATTCAAAGAACCAGCAAAATAGTTACATAATAACAAAAATCATATCAAATTACAGCAGAAAACTTGTTCCAAACCATGATTTAGCCTTGTAACCTTTAAATAAACCATAGAGCGAACTACTTATATTCATGAGACTAATTGCTCATATCTATATGATGTGATATCTTTTTTTTATATTGCACATTTTCCAATATTACTATATATTTGATGGAGCATGAATGGTTTGAATTCAAATAAAGATATTATGGAAACATGTAATTACATTAGATGAGAAAAAGTTAGATGCATTAATTGTATTCATAGATATCTCAAAAACTTTTGACTCTATATCTTTTGATGCTATTTTGAATGCGATTAATTTATTGACTATTGATCCGCATATTTTTAGATTAATTAGATACTATTTATATAATCGAAGAATGAGTATTCAAGTAAACGATTTGATATCTAAATCGAAAAGGGTAACAAGTGGAGTTCCACAGGGATCAAGTTTGGGGCCAATTTTATTTAAAATTGTATTTGCACATTTGAAAACTAAGATCCCTAACGGTCGAGTTTGCAAATTTGCTGATGATTTGAAAATAATCTTTCCAATTGATCCAAATAATGTCGAATTCTCCAAAAATAATGTGACACTAGATTTGTATGATTTAAGTAGATATTTGTTAACACTAGGGCTGAGAATAAACAGTAAAAAGACGAGAGCTTTAAAAATAGGTAACAGAACAGAATTTAATTATGTTTATTTTCATGATGCTGAGATTAATGATGTTTTTGAGATTAAACTTATGCAAGAAATGAAGGATTTAGGCATAACTATTCATTGTACGGCTTCTGCTGAGAGACATATTGAAAGGATAGTAGGCAGTGCCAAGAACAGATGGGCATTAATAAATAGAAATATTATATCGCATGAAATAAAATTTAAAATGTTTATAATATGGATTAGACCGATACTAGAATATGCTGCCGCTACTTGGAATCCTTTAACAAGGTTTTGTCTAATAAGATAGAAGCTGTACAAAGAAAAGTTGTGAAACAAATTAGTCCTATCTCCTGCACTATATACGCCACTAGATTACAGTTTGTATCACTGCATCCTTTATGGTTTCGGAGAATGTGCTATTGCATAAAAGCTTTCCATTCGAACCAGTGGACTGGTGCCTATATGAATCCAATAAGAAAGAGTCATGAAATTGGAACTAGATCTGGTCATTTTGCAATATCTCCACCATTGGTGGGGAATGTTGCGAGCAAGCTATTCTCTTTTTCAAAAATTTACAAAATTTACAATCAATTGCCAAAGGGGCTTAGAGAAACGCCTCCAACTAAAATGTCTTTTAAATTTTTATCTACCGAACTAGAAAAAGTGTTCAATCCTGCTGATATTTTTAATTTTGATTATGATAATACTTTCTCATGGTTAAATAAAAGACAGGATTAATTGTTTTTCAGCAACATAATTTCTCGAGATTCTATCTTCAAATTTTGTATTATTAAAACTGAAATGTTATGCATTATATCATCTTGTTAATCAACAATGCATACAATAAATTATTAGTCATGGTTCCTTTTTTTCTTACAAAATGTTATACTCGAATTATACCTTTACAGTCGAACTTTCTGATGCTGATAAATTGTACAGTACAACTAATTGCACATATATATGTGATGTGATATCTTTTTATATTGCACATTTTCTAATTTTTTTATTTGATGGAACATGTGTGGTTTGAATCCAAATAAAGATATTCTATTCTATTCTACTATTCTATTCCATATTCTATACTATGTTAATGTGTTTTAGCCTTGCACTTGTTAAATGACGAGAAAGAACCAGATTCAGACAGTACCTAATCTGCGTTTTGACTAACGCAGCTTTCATTGTTCCAGTAGATTTCTTTTTTTGAACTATTTCGGCCAAACTTATCGATAGCCTTCATCAGTCGCAATATACCTCACAAATTTAAAAAACGAAACTAATGAAGTAAGCGCGTTATTTCCTCTAGCCATAACAGTTATACTTCAGACCGACCTTTCATTATATATTCGCGTGTCACGTGTTTGTGTGTTTGCATGTACATAACTGTTATTTACATCTAACTAACTAAGTGTGAGGGCCATCTCAGTTACGTCATTTTACATTGAGTGTATAAAACGAATAGTTAACGCATGCAATTGATAAATTATTATTCAGCCACTCTAGTCTCAATTAGTTAGATGAAAATAATAGCTATGAAAATTCACACACACATGTGACACGTGAATATCTAATAAAATGTCAGTCTGAAGTATAAATATTATGGATAGAGGAAATAACGCGCTTGCTTCATTAGTTTCATTTGTTAAACTTGTGAGGTGTATTGCGACTGTTGAAGTCTATCGATAAGTTTAGCCGAAATATTTCAAGAAAAGAAAACTACTGAAACAATTAAAGCTGCGTTAGTCAAAACACAGATCAGGTAATTCCAATTAATCCAGTTTCGCAAAAACAATTTTCCTTCAAGAAACATTAAGCATGGAATTATAGCTACAACGCCATTAAATGGTATAATAAATATACACTGGTGAAAAACCACTTGTGAGGCAAGTGTGAAATATTTACTTTTTCAGTATTTGTTTAAAACATGATGTTAATCCTAAATGTTTTCGTTTTGAATTAAATTTTAAGTTAAGTACTTATGGAATGTCTCTTAAGCATACATTATATACGCCCCTAGATTAGAGTTTGTATCACTGCAAACTTTATGGTTTCAGAGATTGTGCTATTGCATAAAATTTTTCCATTTGAACCAGTGGACTGGTGCCTATATGAATCCGATAAGAAAGAGTCATGAAGTTGGAACTAGATCTGGACATTTGGCAATATCTCCTCCTTTGGTGGGGAATGTTGCGAGCAAGTTATTCTCTTTTTCGAAAATTTACAAAATTTACAATTAATTTCCAAAGGGGCTTAGAGAAACGCCTCCATCTAAAATGTCTTTTAAATTTTTATCTACTAAACTATAAAAAGTCTACAATCCTGCTGAAATTTTTAATTTTGATTATGATATTACTTTCTCGTGGTTGAATAAAAGACAAGGATAATTAACATCAGCAACATAACTTCTTGAGATTTTTATCTCCAAGTTTTGTATTATTAAAATTGATATGTTATTCATTATATCATCATGTTAGTCAACAATACATACAATCAAATGCTAGTCATGGTTCTCATTTTCTGCATAATGTTACACTCGAACAATACCTTAATTCTTCCTATTTTTGATGATGAATCTAGTACTCTTTACAGCCAAACTTTCTGAAGTTGATATATTGTACGGTACAACTAGTGAGATTTACTTATCTGCATGAGACTAATTGCACATATTTATGTGATGTGATATCTTTTTTTATAAAGTACATTTTCCAATATAATTATTTGATGGAACATATCTGGTTTGAATCCAAATAAAGATATTATATTCTATTCTATTCTTTGTATAAATATTATAAAAACTTTGATCCGGAATTTAGTTAAACGTAAGATAAAAAGGATAGGGTGAAATTTGAGTTAGACGTTACCTCAATGGTTTTAACACACCAAGAGGACAAAGTTAAGCCGAACTATGAAATAAAACGTCTCAGAAAGGATTTAGTATCAAATAATGTTATATGTCTAAAGGCGGATAAAGGAGGAGCTCTGATGAATCAATCCGACTATAACAATAAAATGATTGAACAGTTAAGTAATGCTGATGTATACACTAAAATTAAAAAAACCCTACTGATAAGTTACAAGGGCAAGTAAAATTATTAATCGATAATATGATTGTTAGTGATGAATTAGATTCGACGCATAGTAAAAGTCTCATTCAAAGAGATAGAGTTGCACCCAGAATATATGGTTTAGTTAAAGTGCATAAGCCGGGTAATCCTATAAGAATAATAGTGAATGTACAACACTCCGCAAAATGTAAAAATTTCTAAGTTTTTGTCTCATAGAATAAGAAAATATTCCTACTTCTTAGAATATACCCCGCTAAACTCATATCATTTGGGTGAAATTGTTGATAAATGTGTACTAGATGAAAAGGATAGATTAGTAAGCTTAGATATACCGGTACCTGAGGCTCTGGATTGTTTTAGATTTTGATCACCCCTTAATATTAGAAGGAAACAAAATGACGATAGAACACGTCACGGAGATAATGTGTATTTGTATGTCCTCCACTTATTTTAAATTTCGAAAGGAATTTTATTTTTTTTAAATTCGAGGCATTCCAATGGGACAGCCTGTGTCGCTCCAAATAGCTAATATCTTTATGCATTATTTGGAAAATAATCTGTTGGATAAGACTCCACTAAAACCAAAATTGTGCCTACGTTTCTTAGATGAAATATTAAATATCTGGAACCATGGTGATAATGAAATGGTAAATTTCTTAATTTTACCTAATTGAATGGGCGAACTCCAATTTACCTTAGGAAAGGAATCATCAGGTGAATTACCAATTTTATATAAAATTAATCAGAAATGGTCAGAAATAAGGAAGATATTTTAAGGAAGGACACTTATTCCGGAATCCTTCTTAATTTCAAGTCCAATCACCCGTATCGTATGAAGGCCGGTATCTTAAAGTCATTAACATTAAGAATTCTTAATTTAGCAGATATAAAGCTTAGTAAGTTAGAATTAGGTAGACTACGCAATATATTCGAAGCTAATGGTTACCCTCTTCATTTAATAGATGCAACAATGATGGACGTCGCGAAAAAATTTATCCTAGGTTGAGCTACATAAAAGCGGATCAAGAGAAAGAAGAGCGAATGGTTATGGTATTACCGGACTCTACATTAAATAGGAAAGTGAAATCATTAACTTTAAAATACAATATATGGACAGTTTTAAAACAATCCCTTACACTGACACTATACTCCCTAAACAAAAAGAAAAGATTGAACCCTCAGGAGTGTATGAGATCCAATGCAATGATTGTAGTCTCAAGTATGTTGGTGAGACCATACGCCCAATCAAAGAGGTGAACATTACACTGCGTGTAAGTATGGAAATATTGCTAAATCTGATCTTGCTAGTTATGTAGTGGAGACTGGGCATAATAGCAACTGGGAGGAATGCAAACGAATAGCATTATGTAGTCGTAATAGGGTGATGAGATTGATTAGAGAATTTATCGAAATTAAATCTAGAGATAATATTATGAATGAAGCAGCTGTTGAAAAATTGTTAGGTCCGATTTGGAATACCGCATTAGATAATGTCAGGAAAAGGCGATTGCCTGAATTGGAAACTGAAGCTCGCTCCAGTAACAGATTAAGAACATCGGATTAAGATTGACTTATTAGTGGGCTTATTGTTCAAGTAATGAATAATCAATTATTAAGAATATAGTTTTTCTAAATTTCATCTCTAACTACTCGTTTGATTTTAAAAATCTTAGTGATTTGAACCCTAATTTGCAGCCCCATCTTACCTATTGAGATTATTCTAATAATACAATATTTAGAAATATTAATTTGTCTGACGCGTGCAAAGAGTAAATTAATATCTATGGAATGCAGTTTCATTTAGATGTACGTACATGTGTATCTATTATATTTTAACGAAGTTATTTTAATTATGTATAAACATACACATGCACATGCGTGGCGTGCGCCTATTTAATGGTATGACAATAACTGTCATTAACTAGTCTATTTTGAGTGAAACCCAAGTGGTTTGAATTGAAATTTAACATGTGCATTGGTATTTCGAACTTCTAGTTTTCTCACTCATGGCATTTTTTTATGACGAGTGTTTCTGAATAATTGGTCTCCCCCCACCAGAAAGTGTGAGGGCCATCTCAGTTACGTCATTTTACATTGAGTGTATAAAATGAATGGTTAACGCATACAATTGCTAAATTTGTATGAGTATTTTTGCGGATTAGCTATCTAGTTCGTGATTCTATACTCGTCCTACAAATCCATGATGGCTATTATTACTACCCGTGCTCATAATCAGTCTCTGATCTTTTTCGGATGGTTGATGTGAGAAGGCAAAAATAAGTTGTCATACGTATATTGTACACAATGTTGCAAATAGAAATAGAATTCACAGTTAGTCCAAATTGACCATGTTCTGGTCGGCAATAAAAACAAATTTTAACACAAATGAATGTCTTAAACACCAGTCACAGTTAAACTAAATTGTCTGTCTTCTAGACTGTAGAAGTTAAAATGAGCTTTGTTTGTAAAGAAACATATTTTACACACAAGCAGTTATTCTTTCTCAAATTTCTGAATTGGAATGAATATAGGCAACCGATTGAAAATACATGATGGTATGAACATAGACACTGTTAAAAGTTGTCACTGAATATGTATGTGTGCGTTCCGTGTAAAGACTTCAATGACAAAACTCACAAATATTTAGTTCACTGCTTGCTATGTTTTTAACTCATGTCATTATTATAATCCATTATTCTCTGAAATTCGGAATGGCACAGTTAACTGTGAACAGTAAATCCTTCACGTAAATTGCGAATAATCCAACTGAGCGAAATAAATCCACTGTGACACAATAGTCCACCGCGTGTTTCATCCGTATCGCGCGCGGTTCTGTTTATTTCATAAAAACCCTATTAATTACAAATAAAATTGCAGTTCAAGAAATCTCAATTAAAACTGCTTGAAACTAACAGAGATTGTTTCTAAAATCACAGTTAAGAGAAATATTGTATAAGAACAGAGTTAGATTATTTGACCTTAAAGAGCACTGTATTTGTCAAAATCGAACATGGTTGGGTTGTAACGCAGAGTCACGTGTTACAAATTATTATTCAGGCACTCTAGTCTCAATTATTTAGATTAAAATAACAGTTATGAAAATGCACACACACACACATTTGACACGCGAATATCTAATGAAATGTCAGTCTGAAGTATAAATATTATGGCTAAAGGAAATAACGCGCTTGCTTCATTACTTTCCTCTTATAAACTGCTTAGGTACATTGCGACTGATGAAGACTATTGATAAATTTAGCCGAAATATTACAAAAAATGAAAACTACTGGAACAATGAAAGCTGCATTAATCAAATCTCACATCAGGTAATTTCAATAAACCAAGTTCGCAAAAACAATCTTCATTCAAGCTTCAGATATTGACCGTCGGTATTCTTTATCGTGATTTTCGAGTTTCTGTAAGGTCGGATTGACATCTGGCGTAAACGCCCCGGCTTCAAGTAAATGCCGTACGACGTTACAAACTCGGTTAAGGTGCTCTGAATAGAGATTAGTTACTGATATGGGGGCCCTTAAGAGGGCCTGGTAATGCGTTCGCTTGAAGTCTTCAGAGGTTGAAGATGTCCTAGTGCCTTGGGTGGACTCTGGTTGAGTTGTCGCTCCCGTGGTTGAGCTGTACTCACGATGTGGATGGCCTCCTGCAGGTCCTGCACTCAATTGGCTCGTCTCTCCGGTATCCCGCAACAAGATGAGTCACGGGTGTAGTTAGTTGTTGGTGAAACTATCAAATCACCAGCGTAGTATTGACAGCCGACAGAACGCACACGTATTGACAGCCGACAGAACGCACACGCGTGAAGCAGGTAGAAGGCAAATGCCACAACTGACTTGCATGGTACATTACCGTGCATAAAAATAGCATGCAATATGTGTACTTGCATACTATTGGTTAAACGTGGTTATACGTGGATAAACGGCAATTTTGCTTATTTCTCATTGGTGCAACGTAAATAAATTTGAATTTAATTTACGCAATATGTCGGCGATTGATTTGTGTCGTTACACTGGTTTAAAGCTGGTGAAGAATCAAAATATCAGTGTCGAGCGAAAGACTTACTGCCTTCAGTTAAATGAAATTATTGAAAGTTTGAAGGCGAGGAAGAACCATTAACAGATATTGATCGTCTCATTTACTCATCAAAATATTTGAGTTTCTGCTAGTTAGCTGAAATAAAACGAAGAGAATTAGTAGAGCAAATTATGACAGAGTAATTATTAATTTTAAGCAGAAAACAAAACTAGTAAATAAATAATGTTGAAACGCTCAAAAGTGAGGTTTAGTGTCTACGGCGAGTTATCTTATTTGGAGGCAAGGCAAAAAGAAACTTAACGCCTCGAGACTAGTTAAAATAGAGTATTACGGGTGAAAAAGAAACGAATTGCGCTTCCAATCAGAGTTCTTACATAGGAATATATTAAAGAAGTGTTTGTGAACCGCCTTCTCAAACTCGTGTTGGGGTAAGAGTTTAGTTTCCGTAGGTTGTGCGTTAAATTCACTTGAGGCATTGGCAAAGAGGTAGATTTTGTTAAATATACTAGAATATGGTTGGATTTAACGGAAGAGTTGCTATTTTGCGTGGCGTTGGATTGACTTGGGTGAGCGAAATTTGGCAATGATAGGCAAATTTAGATCTTATGAATGAAAAGGATGACTCAAAAGTGTCCCTCAAACCGTAATGGGAGAATATCTGCTAGAAGTAGGCGCTCTCGATAGTTCTGGCCGATAAGGAAGACACGCTTTAGTAAACTAGAAGCGATCTGTTCGATAGCAAAGAGGAGGCTAAAGTGAAAGGGCAATATAATTTGCTAGCATTTGAGATGACAGGTAGATCAGATGCTTTGAATAATGCGAGTTGCAAAATGGGATTGTTCAAGAAGCATATCAAACGGGCGCACTTGAAGTGTTTGGATATAATTTGATTAAGGTATGAGAGAATTCTAATGATTAAGAAAAATAGATACCAAGGTGCTTGACCGGGTCAATCTGTCGAATTTGAACATTGATCACTACATTTTTGGAGAGGACGCAGTCTAGTTGGTTGTTTCCTTCGGTAGAAAAGTGCACAAGTCGATTTAGTAGGTCTCCTGCAAAGAGTCAAAGTAGCGAATGGTTTTCTTATGTTATAATATGCCTGATAGCCAAAAGCAGGTTAAAGTCTGCCTCGGAAAGTTAAGGCGAAGGGTGGACATAATTTGGACCACACGAGTGTCATCAACTATTGACAGATTATGAGGCTTATAGGCAACGAAAACAGATAAGCTTTGATCTAGAATTATTAGCTGAAATGAAAAGAATTCCAGTCCATATGAGTTAAAGAAGTTAAACGTTTATTAATGAGAGCGGATCGGACATAGGCAGCCAGACCACATCCTCGGCCAACAGCTGTGTTGCCTCGAAAACAATATAACCCTTCATGAGGAAAAGGTCATCGCAATGTATTGTAGAATACAGCCACGATTCAACAAGCTAGCACATATCGATCTCATTTGAGGATATAAGTGACTGAATTTGATTGAATTTTGGTGTGAGTTACCTGCAAATAATAAGGATCCTGGGAATGATGTTTAGACAGAGGAGGAAAAGCGTATCGGTGTCTTGTGACGGCGGCCCATGCGAGACCGAGGACTGTTAAGGGTGATTGAACGTTTGCAGATGATAATGGAGCGCTTATCATCAATCTGGACTTTCTTAGCCCCGTTCTTGTCAGGCAGGTGTGGGAGATGATCGTTTTGAAAAAATGAAAGACGCTGGTTTTCAGGGCTCGATGGACTGCACTGGTGCCGCATTCTTCGGGTGAGAGTGGATGAGACCTGACCAGAGTGTTTTTTCAATGTCCTTGCGTGCATTGTAAAGGTTGGAAGAGTAGAGGATTGCAGGGGATAAATTGGTAACATGCGAAAACGTGTGGTTCTTACGTTTAGACGGTTTCTTGACCACTGCACTTGTCATGATATTGGTTAAAAATATTTGTATCGATCTAGCGCTGGAGACTGAAAGGAGTTCTTTGGTAGGGTTGATATGCGGCGGGGACGACCGCAAAGATGCGGTATAGCTTGAATTTTTTGGATGAATTTGTGAACTCGATATATAAGCTTGTAGTTAGAGGGAGCCCTTCAGATATGAAGGTGCTCAGCATGATAGGGTTGGAGGATGGAGCGTTACCGAGGATGCCTGAGATTAACGGTAGGCGTTTCTTCGGATTACCCCATCCAGGTTAAGCGCCTTTCGTTTCAGAAGTGCTTACAGTGACTGGCGGGGACCATCGTGCTTGTTTAGCTTTCCGCTTTCACAATGTGTAATCATGGTTTAATTTGACTTTGTCTGAAATTTATATCACAGTGACATCTTAATAACAAAAAAATAAGTTGGACTGTTAAAAAACGAATGAATCTCGATTTTAAAAATTATTAAGAAGTTCAGTTTAGTGTAAAATGCGCGTATGATTTTTGTAGTAATCCAAGCGATAAACATTAATCAGCCTACTTCCTTCGTAGTCTGGTGCATGTGGAACGACAGAACGCATAGAATTTAATTTCAAATAACCATTGCCGATTCTTACATACATTGATCGGTTTAAGTGATAGCAACGAATTAGCCTAAAGGTGCCACAATACTTAATGAGGTAGATTCAATTTCAGAGAAAGAGACCGTGTTGAATGCCTTGGAAATATCAAGAAAGAGCAGAGTGTAGCTGTGTCTTTGCAAAATGTAATAATGACCATGTTTTAAGTCTAGCATAGGTTAGTAAGAGTGTCCGTCACGAATTCTTGTTGATAGTATACAATACTATGTTGGACGAATAAAGTACATAGCCCGCAACACTAGATGGCAAAGTGGCGCACGCTGAGAGTTAGTGTTGCTGCAAGACAAAGAAAGAGCTGTGAAGTTTTTCGGTTAGGAAGGGAAATAACAATGTTAGAGGAAAGAGCAGATATATAGGATTGGCATGGGACTGGACCAGGCACTGACTTGCGAAATTTGTTGCGTAATGATCTTATCTAGATAATATATTTATCTTAGAGGTTGGTTTAAAAAAATGACAAAGTGCTCAGGAGAATGGATTAATCAGAGATTACAGTGCATTACGGGGCTTGATCGTAAGTCCGATTCTGGAGTCGATAGACCACGGCGGAATCGGCCACGACATCAATGTATATATATGGCTGACGGTATAAAGCAAACAAATACACAGTGAGAACTGTTTGATAAACGCAGCCTTCAAAGCGTGAAAGTCTTAACAATACAGGGACAGGCGGAGAAGCATTCCAAATAATAACCCACAAAGTAGAGCGTCTTCTATAGGAATATGCCCAGCCAAATAATGTAACCTTGGTAGTAGAGAGAGTAAGGATCAACCGCTGAATGATTACAGCTTTACCATTCACAATCTGTAACAAAGTTCTATCGCGCCTCTAAGGAGGCCAGGCAAGATCAAGACTTAAGAGTCTCCAACTCATCACTGCTGAGACTTTTGTGCGTTGTTAGAACGCTGTTTATTTACCAAAACAGCCTTTAGGAGATGAACGTTTTTACCCAGCTTCGCAAGCACGTCTGTGGCCAGCTCATCCTTAGAGGGCAGCGAGTATGGAAAACAGATACATAGATTGCGCTTACTATGTTTGCAAGAACAATCTCTTTCGTCCAAAGAAATAATGTGCTAAGAACACAAGAGGAAATATGAAATAAATACAAAAATGAAAAAGAACCGCTTGCCGAATCAAAATTCGATAATTCCAAAATACGGAACCAGACGGGCTGTTCAACTTCATATTTCAGATGGAATAATTAAATATTATTTAATTGGTATTAAAACCCATATACTAATATCAATAACTATTTATTTTGGTCAAAACTTCTATCTGGTCGAGAAATTGAAAATATTAAAATAAAATTTAAAGGTAAGGATATTTATCGTTGATTAAAATAGTGACTATCAGAATATTTAACGTTAAGGCAGTTAGAAATTTAGGACAGAAGGTGCCTTCAGCAACTTCGTGTTAGTTCTCCTAGCCTATAGATAAATTTCAAATGACCAGGATAGAATCGACAAGAGTAAGAATAGTGAAGAGTCAGAATATCAGTTCCATGTGCAGGATTTTTTGTTAAGTTTAACGAATTAAAGAATTTGTCAGAAGGCGAGGAATAACAAGCTTCATACATCGACCGTCAGATTTCTTCGTCGGAATTTTCAAGTTCTGTTTGATAGCTTAAATAAAATGAGGATATTTATGAAGCAAATTATGATAGAATAATAAACAATTATAAACAGTAAATAGAAATAGTAAATGTTGGAATGCCCATTAGTTAAGTTCAGAGTCTAAAGTGAGGTGCCAAATAGATGTAAGCAAACTTGAACAACCGTGCTTCTCATAAAAAATATGGAGATATTCTAAAGTCAAAGCTAAATAATCTTGATGGCGAAAATCCGCATTTACTTTGGTCCAAGATAATTTCCACTATGCACAATGCAGGTACTACTGGATGTGGCTTTGCAGGCTCACGTAGAAATAATCATTGGCTCTCTGTGAAATCTATAGAGATACTCGAAACAAGGCGCCAAATTCCATCTGGCTCGGCTCATAATTATAGTCGTCGCTATATAAGACGCTAACTTAAGCGCAGTCTCAAAGTCGATCTCGAATGATTTTGGACCTGAAAGCATTCGCGTCAGGCAATAGTCGCTGTTTTTTCCAACTTATTCGCGCAGCAGATCCGAGAAAATTAACAGTCAACGAAAATATAAATGATAGTGACAACCATTTAATGACCGATAAAATAAGTCGTCTTGATAGATGAGCTGAAGACTTCAAAGATCAAGTATTTTGGGCAGCTGTGTCTGTTCCGATTCCCGAAAGCATGCCTGTATCAACCGTGCGGAATATTAATCTTGAAGATTCATCGCAAAAGCCACAGTCCCTGACGATTTGCATCCGTGATTATTCAAGGATGGTGGCGATATAATGTTGGGGCCGTTTGGTAAACTCTTTCGTACTATATGGAATGGGGAGACCGTACCATTTAATTGGAATAAGTCGACCATCAGTCCTAGCTTGCGATTACCATCGTGTTATAAGCTTGACTCCAGTCATGTCTAGGTTATTTACTTCGATTATCCTACATCGTCTTAGCGCTTCACGTGAATCACACACTAGAGGAGAACAGGCCGGATTCCGCTCATATCGAGGTTCTATAGATAATATTTTTACGTTAATATAAGTTCTTAAACAGAGCATTTATAGCACAGTCTGACAATAGCTTTATTTCTAGACTTCAAAGGTGCATTTGACTCGGTGGAACGAAATGTTTTATCCCATATATTGTCAAATAGTCGTAAGCTCACAAAATTTGGTAATCTTATTCGTGCTCTTCACACAAATACTTCTGGTCGCGTTAATGTCTACAACGAATTAACGCACAACATTACAACCAACAGTGGTGTCCACTTTCTTCTTTTTGTTTAATATTGTAATCGATGCTATTATAAACAACACTCTTCCCCACATTCAGGATACACCTGTTTAATTTATCCCGGGCGGTATACTAGTCGAGCTGGGCTATGCAGACGAGATCTTACTATTATTCGACAATTGAGGTTTTACTCAGGCCACCTTGAATGGATTAGCAGATGTTGTTCCGTCTCTTGGTATGAAATTCGAACACTATAAATGCAAGATACTTTTACAGGATCATACACGACTCATTCCAACTCTGCGACTGCAGAATGAAGAACTAGACATAGCTGATAGGTTTACATATCTTGGGACCTCTATCAATAAATTAGGAAATATATGAGAAATACAATTTAAGAATAATTGATTGTACGGGTGGTGGTAACAATTCTTTAAATCAAGTTTGCGAGCTTGAGGTAAGCACCAATCCATTTTATTTAACCAGTCGTCGAACAGCATAACAAAACAACGCGGCTGGCGTTAGTTTTGCCTCATTTCTGTGAGCTATATTGATAAATATACTAATAGTAATTAGGTATTCTTTCTCGTAAATCAAACTAATAACTTGCTTCTTAATTATTATTTTTGTCGTTATATATTTTTCTTTCTCGCTTCTTGTGGTTATATGGCAATGATGATGATAAACTAAGTATTGTAAATGGTAGCAAAAGACAATTCATCCGGTAGACAGGCTTCATCATTAATTGGAACTCTTCTAGTACTATTCAGAATTTTGCCACACAGAGCGTTCGAACCTGAGTAGGTCTGATTATAGTCTGTAGATCTATCCACCGCGCCACTCAACTACAAATTACACACTAGTTTCAGTTATATACCAACTTATGCTTCTGGTTAGTCTTTCCCTCCAGGTGGAGTCTATGTGTCAACTCTTTTTACCTAAAGTTCCAACTAACAATCCAAATCTGTCTTTATAGACTAAACACATCACTACCAGTGCAGATGGTATCGAATTGAAGATACATAAAATTAATCAAGCATTGATGGCATGAGTGGTGATAAAAATTATTTAAATCAAGTTTGCGAGCTTGAAATAAACAGCAATCCAAATAAATATGCATCTATCAGTATTGGCTAAGCATTACATAATATACCACATAAAATGCGTTCAGTAGACCAGTTTCTTTCATATTGGGTAGCACAGTGGATAGAGTGACAAACTAAAGCAAATGTGCCGTAGTTCGAGCCCAGTTTATGATAAAATTGAAGACAGTACTAAAATCGTTCCAAATACGTACAAAACCAATCTACGGAGTAAATTGCTTTTACTATATTATGCTATGTTAAATTTATACTTAAAAATGCATATCCAATAGCATTGGTGTTTATATCAAGCTTGTAACCTTGATTTAAATAAGTGCTATGACTGTTTATTTGAATAAACTCAGTATTTCTATTACCAAATTACATGAGTAAAAATAGCGTAAAGAAAAGAATGCGTTTATTGCTTTAAAGTCATGACAGGCTACAACTGTATCTGTAAATAGTGTTAAGGCTAGTATACCTGTCTGGATCACCTGAATTAAGAAGCGGTGGGGCCCAAATATGAAACATTTTGTTGTCATTATATTGCTCTACATCGCGTAAACATTACTTTTAGAACCGCAATAATCAAGGTTATCCGAAATAAAAAATGACGATTTTCCGCGAGAAAATATAATTTCTAGCATTAAACAATATTCATTTGGATTAAATCAATCTACAGGATATAAAGGTAACTGAAAATTCTTGTTTTGGTATATGAAATCTTACTTCCGTAGTAAATAAGCAGCTCGTCAGTCGCTTTAGTTCTAGCGTTAACCATAACCTGTGCAATACATATTAAAATTTAGAATCTTTTAATAATTAGAATTAGAATTGAATACATGAGGTAATACTTTATTGGCGTCAAAAATAGCGTAAAAACAATACAATACAGATTGTCAATAAGTCCTCTGAAATCACACAATTTATATATCAACTGCAAAACAATTAAAAAAATGAAGCAGCAAGTATAGAAGGTTGCCAGTCGACCAGTGCCAATTGGCTGCTTTATGATGATTCATCATCTTTAAATCGTATTTTCAGGCGTTGATTTTGTTGGCTAGGTCACTGGTTGGAAGAAAAAGGTTACACACATTGCACACAAGGTTAACGAACCAACTCTGGTAGAAGACTGGACCCTCAAAGGTGTTATTCCAACCATCTCTGAGCCGGATACTATTATCCGTGATATCCTAGCCATTATACACTTAAAATGGCGAAAATATGTGTCTAGCAAACAGGCTCAAGTGGAGGTCTGGTAAATTTTGTCGTATTCGCATAGGTTCTTCTGGATCTCACATTGCGTGGGATCTTGGTCTAATGTTATGTGTAGAGGATGTTAAATCCTCCGCCTTATGTAAAATAACCTTGACTAATAAATTTAAACCACCATAGCTGATTGTAACGAACTTTATTTAAAAAGAATTTTTTCTTTTTATTTTCCAGAACATTCTTTGTTTAAATACTTGATTTTAAATTTGCGCTATTTTCAGTTTTTGAGTATCTCGCTCCTTGTCTGGTATTGTAAATTTTGGTCTGCTGCATTTTCACAATTTCTTGGTAAAACGATTATTTCATTAACAAATATATTGCTCCACCAATTGCCTTTTTGTTCTAATATAAAACAGAAAGGAACAGGAGCCTAGGAACAGGTATATTTATTTGCATCTTTGGTTCAAGTTTTACATCTTTCTAGATTAATAACTGTGCGGAACAGTTTCCAGCTTTCACTTTCCGATTGCCTAACTGTAAGTATCGATTTAATTGTTATCTCATATATTCATGGATACCGATATTAAATTTGGTGACACAAGTAGGTTAGTGCAGGATATAGCAGACTTGAACTTAAGTAACGAAAATAATCATATAAGCCTATCAGACTCTACTGTGAATTTTAGGACTTCCAGCGATCTGGCATCTATGGGGCTTACAGACTCGAATAGGTTAGGGGCCTCAACATATGTATGTATTTTGTACAATAGAATATATATGTTAAGATTAACTTCTTCACCGCATGAGTTGTAATTTAATGAAACATAGCACAATCAAAATTTCTAAGTCACATAGCAGTGCTTGATTCATGGATTAAATACTTACGTATATGAAGAGTTTGTATCAATTAGAGCAAACATGATTATGGTGACATGTAAGAATTTATTGCTATAAATCATATATAAGGAAAAACAGTGTGCACTAATCTCAAAATAATATTATCTCAACAGTTTTTCATATACCCATAAATGTTATACTAAAAATATGTTTAGGGAAAGTACGGATTGGCTCACAGAGCAATAGCACTGATGGGTCTATAACTAAGAAAACACCAACAGAAGTTGCTGGATTGTTGACCGGCAGACCATAACTAGATGTATAGGCAATGACATTATGAACATTACAAAAAAACACCTTTTTTGTAGCATCCTATTTGTTCTTTAGCGCAATTAAGAGTTCGTGTTAAACATGCAGAAATGAAAGGAAATCAATTGCGTCAAACTTAAAGTGCAATTTACATTTGCTGAATCAAATTTAAACTAGCTGTTCCTCACAACCATATACTACGAGCAGGTTGTTCACGTCAGTCTAGACAATCAAAGTAAAGCACATCTTAATCTAAATCGCTAATCTTCCTCAATAAAGTGCGAACTAGTTTTTCTTTACAGCTAAACAGTATTTTTTTAAATTTTAATTGTAATGTTGAAGTGAAACAGTAGTGTTTAAATGCCCATTCGCTTCTGTCTTTTAAGAAATTGATAACTACTTTGACAACTTGAATAATTAACAATTATATTGATTTAAAAACTGCCTATTAGGCGATGTAAAATACTATTGTATTTGTGTATTTGGTGTTGCGCACCTAATTACAAATTAATTCAAATATGACCAGAAGGACAAACCAAGGACAGCATGAACGGAACGTATAATCTCATGCACATTCGTTTTTCGCTTACTGGCAACTCATCATTAGCAGCCGGTATTACGCCCTTTAACCACTATATATTCGAGTGAGGAATGTGGAAAAACTGGACGATACATTCATCACCCAAATATATAGTGGTTAAAGGGCGTAAAACTGGCTCCTGCTGATAAATCGCCAGTAAGCACGATATGGATGTACACGAGATTAGACAATACTTCCATGCTGTCTTTGGTTTAACCTTTTGATAATATTTGAACTAATTTTACAAAATTGCTTATATATTAATTCTCCACCATAAGAAGTATCTAATTAAAGAGAGATACTCGCGTTTTATCATTGATAACGAAAATTGACTAACGATACTTCAACTTTTGCGATTCTCATGTTTAAGCCGGCACTCACAATGACAGAATTCTTCCTACATCGACTGAGATGTGTAAACTTGACAACAATATCTAAATAGTCAGTTTGCAGTTTATAAATGGGTTATAGATGATCCATTAGAAGTATATTGCATTTGGAAGGTTAAAATTCCGCTTCCAAACGTCGAAATGACGATTGCCCATCTAATAAAAATGATGTGTTGAAACTTGGCCGACTAACAATAAAAAATACCATCTTTGTATTCAAAGTTGACAAATCTTCCGCCTAAATATACTTCAAATACTACATCTTGAATACATAAAAAAATACTGGTGGTAAAATTGGGCGATTTTTCAGTTATGTATACACATATATGTACATGCGTGGCGTGCGTCTATTTAATGGTATGGTAATAACTGTTATTAACTATTCTAATGAAGTGCAACCCGAGTGGTTTGAATTGAAATTTGACATGTGCATTGATCTTTCGGACTTCTAGTTTTATCACTCATGGCATGTTTTTATGACGAGTGTTTCTGAATTATTGGTCTCCCTCTCCCAAGAAATTGTGAGGGCCATCTCACTTACGTAATTTTAGATTGAGTGTATAAAACGAGTAGTTAACACATGCAATTGATAAATTATTATTCAGCCACTCTAGTCTCAATTAGTCAGATGAAAATAAGTTATAAAAATTCACACACAGACACACATGTGACACGCGAATATCTAATGAAATGTCAGTCTGAAGTATAAGTTCTTGTACCATAGAATAAGATAATATTCCTATTTCTAAGAACATACCTTGCTAAACTCATATCATTTGGTTGAAATTGTTGATAAATGCGTACTAGATGAAAAGGATAAATTAGTAAGCTTAGATGTAGTATTTATGTACAGAAATATACCGGTACCTGAGGCTCTGAATTTAGATTTTTACTAGTTGATCATCCATTAATATTAGGAACATCAAGAGTAGTCTCAGGTATGTTGGTGAGACCATACGCCCAATCAAATTAATAAGAGGTGAACATTACACTGCGTGTAAGCATGGAAATATTGCTAAATCTGATCTTGCTAGTTATGTAGTGGAGACTGGGCATAATAGCAACTGGGAGGAATGCAAACGAATAGCATTATGTAGTCGTAATAGGGTGACGAGATTGATTAGAGAATTTATCGAAATTAAATCTAGAGATAATATTATGAATGAAGCAGCTGTTGAAAAATTGTTAGGTCCGATTTGGAATAACGCATTAGATAATGTCAGGAAAATGCGATTGCCTGAATCGGAAACTGAAGCTCGCTCCAGTAACAGATTAAGTACATCGGATTAAGATTGACTTATTAGTGGGCTTATTGTTCAAGTAATGAATAATCAATTATTAAGAATATAGTTTTTCTAAATTTGATCTCTAACTACTCGTTTGATTTTAAAAATCTTAGTGATTTGAACCCTAATTTGCACCCCCACCCTACCTATTGAGATTATTCTAATAATACAATATTTAGAAGTATTAATTTGTCTGACGCGTGCAAAGAGTAAATTAATATCTATTGAATGCAGTTTCATTTAGATGTACGTACATGTGTATCTATTATATTTTAACGAAGTTATTTTAATTATGTATAAACATACACATGCACATGCGTGGCGTGCGCCTATTTAATGGTATGACAATAACTGTCATTAACTAGTCTATTTTGAGTGAAACCCAAGTGGTTTGAATTGAAATTTAACATGTGCATTGGTATTTCGAACTTCTAGTTTTCTCACTCATGGCATTTGTTTATGACGAGTGTTTCTGAATAATTGGTCCCCCCAGAAAGTGTGTGGTCCATCTCACGTACGTAATTTTAGATTGAGTGTATAAAACGAGTAGTTAACGCATGCAATTGATAAATTATTATTCAGCCACTCTAGTCTCAATAAGTTAGATGAAAATAACAATTATGAAAATGCACACACATGTGACACGCGAATATCTAATGAAATGTCAGTCTGAAATGTAAATATTATGGATAGAGGAAATAACGCGCTGTCTTCATTAGTTTCATTTATTAATCTTGTGAGGTATATTGCGACTGATGAAGGCTATCAATAAGTTAAGCCGAAATATTTCGAGAAAAGGAAACTACTCGAACAATGGAAGCTGCGTTAGTCAAAATGCGTATCAGGTAGTTTCAATTAATCCAGATTCGGAAAAATAATCTTCATCCAATTAAGATTGCACTCGGGGTCTCTAACTCTGACGGTGATTCCAGAACAACGTACTATGTTTTTAATACTTAATGATGCGGACAATGAAGAAAGTAGCTCTTCAAAATTTTTCGATTACCGATAAATATTTTACATTTCACAAATTCCAATATCATGGTTGTGACTGTCTACTGACACGCTGATGTTTAATTTTAACGGAAATTTTATGCGAATACGCTCTACTAGGCTACATTATTACAAAATATGAAGGCTTCATCCGGAAGAATTTAAGATCTACGTTAAAACTGTACTGAAACTAGCGTCAAATAGATCTACAAGTGTGATTGCAAGTCGACCTAGAATGAATTAAACTCTCATCTGAGACAAAATAAAATTTGTTATAAGAATCTACCATGACACATGAATGCACATAATATCTTCGCAAGTAACATGTTGGAGATTTCAATAAATGAACCAGCTCATTTCGATTTTAGAGAACTTTCCCATTTTTAAGAAGGTTGATAGATATTGGTAGCCTTTATTTCAGACTTATTAATCATTTGCTTTTCGGCAAGGAAATGTTAAAACTACAACGAATTAGTTCATGGTCCTAGTCGGCGTACCTGCTTCAAATCGAAAGACAGTTACTGATTTAAATATTCCATATATAACGCAGTTAGACACTATCTATTTAAAACTGCAGTTGTTCCGGAGCTGTCACCTCATTCATTTGAGTAGAATCATATAATGTTCTTGCTTTTGACTCTGCTACATTCGGTTAGAACGTATGCAGATACAAAGAAATGTTCTCGATATTGATTGGTTTATATGCGTCACGCACAAGGTCAGCTGTTTATAAGGATTCATATAGTCAGAGAGAATGCAGCTTATAATCTAAGATAGAAAAGGATCCCACAGTCCGGCTTGAGAGGTTTCTGTTATACCCAGGCTAGTGGGGATTGTCTAACACCATGCTCGATGAGTACCAGACGCCAGATTATTTAGCTTTGAATTGCCAGTGGCTAGCCTCATTCAGCAGTCAAAATTTATCCACGGCTTTTAATATCATTTCTTTGGTACTATCTCGAATTATTTAATCACAAAAAATGTGTTAAATGCACAGCTAAGCTGAATTCGTGGTTTCACATGAGATAGGATGACTGAATCCTAATATGCTCACGATGATGTAGTTATTACGATAAGTTAATGCCCACCGGTAATCAGGTCGGACACTTCCATGTTATTACATGTAGAATAATGTTATCTTTTCTAAAAACCAAAATAAATAGTTAGAAATTATAAAAAAATAGGAAAGTGTATCACTATTAATATATTTTAAATTGCACATATGGCAACTAAAGTGTATAAGAGAGAAAAAAGTCATAATAGTGAATTAAAGAACCATACACAAAAACAAACTAACAAGTTTAGTTAGAAGAAGCTCAATAGAAACTGTTATACACCAATTAAAAGTCTGCACGCTCCAATCGAGGAGAAACTAAAAATTGAAGTAAAAGTATTTATCGGATACGTAGAACAACAAGTGTTTGATATATTGTAAATCGTAAAAATGTAAGAAAAAAATATAATGATAGATCAGGTTTGACATTAAATCAGCATAATATACAGTTGTGTTACTACCACAGGACCATGAAATATGCAGTCGTGTGGTCAGTAAATGCTCACCATGTTCTCAGTTTCTAATGGGGTTTCAGACTTCAGTCTGATATTTTTTAAATCAAACTTGCGAGTTTGAAGTAAAAACCAATCCCTTTTATTAAACTAGTCGTCGAACAATATAACAAAACTACTGCCAGTCGCACGCGCTGACGCGTTTGGGTTCTTTATGATCATCAGAGTACGATGGTAAACTGACCAGCGAGGATCGATCCGAATTGCAAATATATGAAAAGCAAAATTAGATAGGCGGCTCTCACCTCTAATAGTTTTGTATATAGTTTACTTGACTGGAAATACCAGCTGCAAAATTTCTATGCAGAGAGAGCCGCATATCTAATTTTGCTTTCTATATATATGCAATGCGGATCGATCCTCGCTAGTCAGTTTGCCGTCATACTCTGATGATGATCATGGATTTACCTGATCTGCGTTTTGACTAACGCAGCTTTCATTGTTCCAGTAATTTTCTTTTTTCGTAATATTTCCATCTACATTACCGTAGATCTTCATCAGATGCATTTCACGAAACAAATAAAGCAAGTGTCCCACACTAAGATATCACATATCATATTTGAGTAGCGCCAGTTGGCGTCCTGCAACTTCCGTATAACATTGGTCTCAAATAGTTCGTGTAGAAATTAGATACAGATCTCGTGATTGCATCCATGAAACTTATTCATTGTAGATAAAGTCACATATGTCAAATCCTAATCAATAATATATTTCAGAATGCTCTCCAACTCAATATTTTTTTATAAAATTTGAAACTACGCGCTTCCAATATTAATAATATTAGTATGCTATGGAAAATGATAAAATCCGCAATGCATAATACACGTACTAATCTACGTGGCATGGTAGGCTAATTTAGAGACATTCTTTTTCTTGTAGGATTGGAGATTCTCTAAACAAAACGCCACATTACTGTTAGCGCGCTATATTATAACAATTTTAGATTTACTGTACGCCATCTTAAGCACAGTTTAATATCCATCTGAAATAGTTCTTGACTAGAAAAGCTGAGGATATTCTAGAAGCCGTAATATCCGGTAACAGCTGACTTCGTGAAAACAATATAATGTTCTATAAAAGAAGTCATCGTGAGCAGTGGACAAAACAGTTGCCCTGGTCACACTCATCATCCCTAATACCCAAATATATATCCTATCAAAAATTGTGATATTTTGATCTGCATTTATACAAAATAATTTATTTAAACGACGGTCGAGATAAGGCCAAGGCCAGCTTGGATTACGCTGCAGTCACCATCTCATCTTTCGATGTGAAATGCACCCTGTAAATGTAACATACTACAACAGAACCCCCTTTCGAAATGATCGTTTAAAAGTAGTTAACAGTATTACATATCTTAGTAACTGTATGTCATGCGAGACAAATGTTACTTTTAAACATAATTATCGTAGCATAATATTCTTCAATGACGCATAACCATGAAATTCAGTTATGCGTAATCTGCAAACGATCTATAGGTTCTCGTTACTAGTGGTGAATTTAGACTGTTAGACTGGCCTCTCGTCATTGGTTTGCATGATAGGAAGAAATATAACAGCACTGAAGCGCTCCCATTTAGCTCAATGAGTCACAGTGGCACATAAACCATCGTACTAACGTGAAAGTCCACTTCCGATTGATGACGTATCTCACATCACCTTAGAAGACTTGAGTTTATTATAATTGTACGCACAATGAGTATAGACGTGAATTAAAAATTGATAGGTAATCCATTATCATAGTCTTAGAAGAAAAATTCTGGTTGACTAAGGTTGACCATCGTAAACGTATTTTTGATATATTAATAAATGCCACTCTTTTGAGAACAGGTGAGGGCCTTATAATATTCGATCACGTTTTACGTATGTGCAGAGTACGATCACATAGTAAAAAGACATTAACCAGCGTTAGATTGCCATAAAACGCTGACTGGCAATAATTAAGGTGCCCAAACGTGAATTTTTGGTTCAAATATTTTAACAAATTGAATGAAGCCGCGCAGGAACAGTTTGTATATGAAGAAGGTAATCAGTCTTGGTATAAAACTGTTCACGATATGGCAAGAAATTTGTTTAGTGCAGACTTTGTTAAATACCATATTGATCCAGCGGATTTTTACTTTCTCAATGGAAGACTGTCTATCACATAAACTAGATTCCGAAATGCAAGGAGACTCAAACCATATATATGTATATATGTGTGTGTAACAATACTGATCCACTTATCAAAGTCGCAAAGTAAAAATCGTCCAAATCGTCATAACGTTGACCGAATCTAGCTTTTTATTGCTGTTCTGTTATCTATCGTTGCAATGAAAACCGTATTGGCAGAGACAATTACAAATTTTCGATTTGGCATATGCTAGATTCTCAGTAAGCAACTTAGTTCCCAGAGTCGTAAGTGTACGCTCCAAATCTCAGCTATTCTGATAATGAAAAGAATTTTTACGAAAATTAACACCTTTTGGCCTCATGCGTCGAGCATACACCAATCATCCTGATGGTTTCCAGTGTTTTTAACACAAAACCAGAGAAATAATGTGCGGGAGGCACAGATTAGATAGGATGTCCAATGACTAGCAATAGGTATGTAAGTAGCAACAACACAGACCTACTTATCTTGCCCTAAACCTAAAACAAGTTTTGAAGCACTCCATTTTTCAACACTACACGCGGTATCTAGTTCCAGAGCGTAGTGATTAAACTCTACAGATTGAACATTGATATGTCATTGTACTCATAACTGCTAACAGACGATAGTTTCCTCTATCTAGGACATCCGAGCGTACAACTGGTTCTAAACAGATTCGATCAGTGGGTTTGATCAGCCTCTCAACCCATACGGCTGCCGAAAATCTTATTCAATATTCACGTATTGAAAACGGATACTAGTTGTAAGAAGGCATTCAGGGACATCCACGTTCCTGCTTGGATACTTATAATTACAAACAATGTATGCCGCAAATGAGTCGACCGAATATTTTACTTACGTCGCTTCGTAGATTTTAGTAACTAACGCAGTATGCTTACACCTTCGGGAAAAGTTTGACTCAGTAGATACTAAAAGTGAATGATCAAAGGAAAACTCAACCGCATACTTAGATATTAATATTACACTCGAACCATGATGCGTGCCTACGATAAATAATATGATACATGTTACTTATTTACTAGTGTAAGACATTGTTTAATTATGCCATAGACTGGTTAATGAAGCAGGCTCTTATACGGAATCCAGATATTTAACTCAGTAATAACATTTGCAAAATAGCATTGATTAAGACGATGAAATTGATACATTCTTTCGGATAGTGAGCCTTAATAATATTCATAGTAACCTTTTAATATACAAAATGTTAAACGAAATTTTATCAGATACAAGAACCGTTCCGTTCTCAAATTTTATCAGGTATCTGTAACAGCACAGCAAATTAATTAAAACTCAATTTCTTCACGAGTCACACAAAATAGAGTCGCGTACTGATAAGTCTTTTTATCTCCTTTTTCGTGACCATGCCCTACGGAAAACATATTCAAAGCCATCACTATGTCTTTCGAAAAAGAGTTTGGATGACCAAGATTCTAAGAGTGCGTTTTTACTATAATTCAAAGATGAATTCACTATCTGGATCGGCTTCATATGCTTGTTTCAGAGTTTTAGCATGTTTAGATACTGTTTATGGCGGAAAACTAATATAAATTCAATTGTGTATTAGGTGTTGCGCACTTAGTAATATTATTGATTGATTGTGTGATGTGCTTTCCACTGAAATAGACTTCAGCAAAAGGAAGTCGAATTATTTGGAATAATCAGATAGACAGTGGATGCAAAAACCTTGTGTCGCCCCACAAGGAAAAGATAATTGATCTATTCCTTGTCGTGCAACATGTTAGTTTTACACCTAGTACCATATTTGAACTAATTTGTTACTAGTTGCGCAACACCTAATACACTTCAGTTTGGTTTGCTGTTTCTGAGATGAACAGTGCGAAGTATACAATTGCAGGCTTGTTTACCCATGAAGAAATGCGTATATGTCATGTAGGTGAACGGTTATACAATTTTATCTGACTATATCATTCAAAAATTGGATATTTTTAAATCAAAATTTAAACTGTGTTTTGTATGCTAATATAGATAAAAAAATGCCAATAATTTTTACGGCAATACCTGTCGTTCTAATTTGAATCAAGTCACGTGAAACATCCTTCGCTTTTCCATTGTAATTTTAAAGTCGAAACTCGTCAGTATGTGTGACCGATGGTAGTTTTGTTATGTTGTTCGACGACTGGTTAAATACAATGGGATTGGTGTTTACTTCAAACTCGCAAACTTGATTTGAAGAATTGCTATCGCCACTCGCGAGATTGATGAATTTTGAAAGTTTTATCACCTCTTCATATGTGGCGAAAGCTGCAAACAGTTAATGTTCGTGACAGCACAAAAATTGTGCAGCCGACATTTTCAGACAAGAAAAATGTATGCGAGACTGCTAGAGGTGAGAGTCGCATATCCAAATTTGCTTTCCGTATAAATGTTTTGCGGTTTGATCCATGCTAGTCAATTTGCCGTCGTACTCTGATGATGATAATTAGAAAAAGTCGAAATGCGTCAGTACGTGTGACAGACGGTAGTTCTTCTATGTTGGTCGGCAACTTGTTAACTACAATGTGATTGGTGTTTACATTAAGCTCGATGACTTGATTCAAACAATCAAATTAGACTTCCGATATCATATATGCAGTCACTTTCCATGCGGCTGCAAGCTTGACATTTTATACAAAAGTAGTTTTCGCAGTAATTTTAATGCTTTTTGCTATAATACATTGGTCATTGACTTCGGAAAAATTGCTAAGGCAGTTTAAGCTTCATGAAATTCCAGTTTGTCGAATAGTCTTGCAAGGGTTTGTTCACGATCTGTTTCGCTTTTTAATTTCTCTAAAATTGTCTATAGTAATTGCTGATGCATTAGATTCATAATTTTTTTTATTGCATATAAGATGAAATTGACACAGTGGAGCGAAAAGTAATAAATAAAATTAAGATCTTAACAGATGCCAGATCATCTACATCAACAATTACGGATAGGTTGTTCTTTGAGACCAATATTATCAATGGATAATTCTGTGTCTCATACATTGGATAAATTGTTAATCCGTTTACTGTTACCATTGCGCAGACTACTAGGTAATTATTCGGGTGTTGATTTCTTTGAGTTCGTTTACAGAATTCAATATATCAATCAAAGAGAAACATCAGTTAATTTCGACCTGAAATATTGTTTTTCAATATACATGTACAAGTTGCCAACCAGCTTAAATATACAAATTGACCAGCCAGTTAACTACTCGAATGAAAGAATACTGAAATAAAACTCATATTTTAAATCAAATAGAGAAAACACATATGCAATTGTGCAACATCGTTGAAACCTCACACGTATGTTCTCCAAACATAACTTTTAATATAATTAATAAATTCAATATCAGAATAGAGTTAGCCACATACGAAGCTTTATGGATAGATAAATTGTAGTCGGATTTATTCAACTTCACCAGAAGTTTCAAGACAGATTTTAATAAAACCATGGCGTTTCCTACTTTCCCAGTTGTCTCGAGCATTGTCGTAATTATAATGGAAAGTTTTTGATAACGTATGTTATTTATTTGGTTAAACGAAGAAGCTAAAAATTAAATAAACAATGCCCAGCGAATCCTCGAAAATCTATATGCTCTCTGGTATAGGGGTTCGATTAGAGTGCAAAACAAGATTGGGACTTATCACAGAGCTATCCAAGCACATAAGAAAACTTTAGCTGCTGGCCCATTGGTACATGTGAGATATTTTAAGAGAACGTATAAGCAATCGAATAGTAGGTACCTTGCCTTGTGAACTATGCTTAAAACAAAACAGCACTCGAAAAATATTTAGTAACAGCAAGTGCATTAGTTTCACCACGTTCTACGGAAACATGGCGGAAAATTTCGTGGAGCCAACTCTTGTGCCAAATTCTAGTAATTTTGGCCGTCGTAAATAAGGTCAATACAAACAATGCTCTCAACAATCAAGCATGACTAAATGCAGTTTAAAGGCTCATATGTGAAAAGAACGATAAAGTAAACTATGGCTTTTATGGATTTTCCACAGATCATATTTGCTGGAGAGCGGCCATCGGTGACGTGAATGGAGTGAGCTTATATTTTCACGGGATTCAGCCGCAATACAGCAAAACTGTATGGGCAATACAATTGTGTATTATAGGACCAGCCTATCTAACATTAAGCCTGTGTTCATCATACTTAGTGGTTAGAAATCCTGCGTGATAAGGCACGGAATCATGTTCATTGGTTATCCTCTTCCAGATTTCTTGTGGACAACATAATCGTATTATACTTAGTATATAGTTTACTGTGGGTTCGGGTCATTTTGTGAGACGATACAGTGAAATCTGCAAAGACACTACTTCCAATATCTCTTTGCCTTGCTTCAATATAGAAAAAATCCTCCATTTGCCAAAATACTTGATTGTTTCCTGATTCATCAAAAAAAGTAAAATAACATCATTTTATATTGCTTCTAATATCATGTGGCAATGAAGCAACAGTTCTTAAATTCAGATGTAGGTCCGTTTGTGTTGATGGTGAGCACGTCAGCTGTAGCTAAATGAATAAAGAAGCAATCTTTTTTATAATAATATTAATGAAAAAATTAATAACATCCTTAAGACTACAGCTTATCGTTACCATAATGATTTGACTGCCTTTGTGATTAATTGGAATATAGTGGTGACATAGCGCTATTAGCTACCTATATCAGGCTAGCCAATAAAAGGAGATAAGATTAACAGTTCACAGCTCATTATGAGTAATGGCGATATATTGTTCATGTATCAAAACATCAACATTTTATTATGAGTCATCTTATTTTAGACGAATATTATGGTACAGTTGTCGGCAACTCTGGAAAGAACCTGTTCATCGTTAGACCGGAAACGCGAGTATTTCACTCCACTTAAGAGGCCGTATTTGCAGTGCATGCATATGTGCAGTTTTATTATATGCTAGTGAGACTTGGTCCTTTCGAATTCATTCTAGACGCTACAAACGTTCGACCACCGTTATTTGAGAAGTATAACACATACAGAATACCAAAAATGAATAACCAACGCTGATATCTGAAGACCTATTTTCTGGAACGGTCAACAAGAGCTCCAACATATACAAACTAATAAGACTCCATCAAATGCGTTCGTTCGGTAACGTTCGATTGCCAACCTAAGCCTATATTGGTGTTAAAAACAAGTTGGATAGATTTTGACATGGCAAAAACAGCTGAAGTCAACTAAATTCCAAATGAGTTGTGTAGGACCCGCTCTTCTGCCAGGATGGGGTCTACGTATACATCATAAAACTTAGTTGGAAACCCTGCGAGGTGTAGCAGCTAGTCCAGCTCAATGGCGAACTTGTTGAAGATACTGGTTACAATCATTTCAGGAACTTTGTTTACTTCGTTGGGCAGAGTTATCTGCGATGGCTGGTTGCGTTCAGGATGTGATACATTGAAAACCAAAAGAAAGCAGTTTTACTGATTTCGCCCGGTCTTAAAACTGACTTAGACAAATTGCGTTGCCTAGAGTTCTAGTTTTCCTAATATCGGTGTTAATATGCTCATATCAACAGTACAATCCACAACAAAAATTATTATCATTATAATATATTTATTTGGCAACAAAGGCCAACAGGCCCAACAATTGAAATGATGAGGTACAAATAAAAAAGTATGATATGGAAAGTTGAATGTAATTGTGACTAGCAAAGTATATATCCATAGGGGAGGAGGGAGTTGAGCAGGAGAAGTCCATTCATTAACTTCGTCATAGATCGTTCTGATGTAATGGAAATTCCATTGGACTAGGAAGGATCGACTAGACAGAAGGGAATCTGCACGCCTGTGTTGCGTGCAGGGATCTACTCTACTTTTAAAATATATTGTCAAAATAATCATATTTGTTGTCATTATTATTGCTGATACTGTATTGTTAATTTATTATGTAGTTATTTTAAATGACAATTTATCATTTCATAATCAGAATATCTTCTCATTACTATGAGAAAATCAAGACTCAGACATTAACTACTTTTTAAAAGATGTATTTGTTGTCTCAGAGCTGTCCTTTTTGTTTCGGATTTGACCGCATTTTGCTTGTGCGGGACAATTGGTAGCACTCATAGGTCGGTAAAATCTTGAACTTCCTTCATCTTCAGATGATGTAATTTTTGGCCTCAATTGATGGGTTCTCACTTGTCCCTTCTTCTTTAAGCCTTCAATTAGCTGATTGTCTGAAAATGACGTTGGATCAAGATTTTCCATTGTTCTTTGTCCTAATTTTCGAGACTTCATTTCCAGTCTCATCTTCAGGGTTGACACAATACGCACAGGAGTAAAACACAACTTGTGAAAAATGTGGTATTCTCATTCAAGACAGATATATTTATATCTATTTTAATTCTAAAAGTAATTTTAATTGTCTTCCTAATATCCGGTCTTCATACCTAGTCTCTAATACTCAAATGTATACAAAAACTTATCCCTGTCCCCCTCTGCGCACACAACTACCTATAAACATGTGTATTTTACTAAAGTGACATTTATTGAATAACTATAAGCACACTTAATGTATTGACAAACACGCCTATCACTGATATCTATATTTTAATTGCTGTTCCGGACGCATAGAAAGATCAACAAATTTTGAATTCAATATTGCAGTAATCCTCACATACCCCCCAGTTCACATAATTCCATCCTGCTTGCAATCGGTTATAGACAGAGAGATTAAAAAACTGTTGAAAGTCTATAGAGTATTATTCTATCGTTTTGACAAGACCGAATACGGAGTTTACACTAACCAAATCGTCTCTCAGCCAAATACACATTAATACTCATATCCTATATAAATTAATTTCTCAATTAAAATATCTGTATCGTATATACCTATATAATAAATTTTATATTTAGTTACTTATTCATAATTACATATATACTCACTTCATATATAAAAAGAAAAACATCCATGTAATTCCATAGGCTATATATAATGTATATATAGATAAGCATATAAGCAACCATGTGGGTTATTCCCACATCTTTTATAAATATCTTTATATACTTCATATATATACCTATCTATATATATATACCTACGTGTATACACTATATATATAAACGAATATATATATATATATATATATAAACAGCAATCTTTTATATTTAAATTTTATTTTTACTTATTTATATTTAAATATACACACACCCACATCTTATAAAATATCCATTTATACATACGTCCACACGCTATCTCAGTATATATAGATAAGCATATAAGTAATCATGTGGGTTCATCCCAAATCTTTTATAAATATCTATATATTCATGATATATATATATATATATATACGTGTATATACCATATATATAATATGAATCTCATACAAGCAACACTGTGAGTCCCGCAACGGATAAATTATATCAGTCAAAATACTTTTTATATATCTCTTTTATTGTCTATCTATATACCCCTAGATATATGTATCTATAGGCAATTGAAATGGGTTCTTTTAAAATTCAACCACTTACAATTTCTCCTTGCGTGTATAGTATATATACTAATTTTAATTACAATTTATATGTATATATAAATATCAAAATGTATATATATTCCCGTCTACACCTCATATATATATATATATATATATATATATATATATATACATAATGCCTATCTCAATTCACATAAGCAACCATGTGAGACTTTCATATACCTTAGTATGCACATGTGTGTATTGACTAGTAGCATGTAGGACACTTACATACATATGAC
>JAQBSW010006174.1:0-50879 GCA_029291075.1 Eudiplozoon nipponicum
ATAGAAATTTCCTGTTAAAGCTAACATTTTATACGTCAGACAAATGACTGACGAACTATCTTTATAGCTAAATGAACATAGGTTACGTGCCGTTAATAGCAATTATTTAAATAATGGTGGTGATCTTGATGTAAGCACCAGACTCATTATAAACATTTATTTGTCAGTATAAACTAAGCATTGTATAATGTAGAAAAGACATTTTTTTCAGTAGATCGGTTTCGTCGTCATTGGGAGCTCTTCACATATTACTACTTTTTCTACATGGTAACGTGTTTAGTTTATACTCACAAATGTACGTATATATAGTATCGCCATAACTGTCTGATAGGCCAAGTATTTGGAATAACAAAAAATTACCTGATTTGGTTTGAATTCGTACTGAATACAGTGCTGATAGCCTTTACCATTTGCACGAAATGTTGTAAGTACAAGAAACTGGCCCAAAAAATGAGCAGAATATCCAACGCCTTTGCTAGTCCGGAAGCTGAATTTGCGTTAACTTTTAAGATTAACACTTACCAAAATAGGTACGGTGTGTCACGTTCTAGGTGCGCCCCAAAATCAGCATCTAAATTCAACCAGCAATGAAAGGTCCAACCATACTGGTATGGCCATTTGTTGATGGGTGGCACCGTTATAGCCTAAGATAAGTCCATTAAAATTCATATACCGAGCATAAAGAGCCATCAAAATAGAAGAAAGTGGTTCGCTTAACATCAAGCGCAATAATTTCAAGAATTTTTAGCAAGTCAGCAGCATAATCCGGCTAAAAAATCTAAATCAATATCAACTTACCCAGGCATTCGTTGAGGCAGTTAGCTTCGCTAAAATTAATCTTACGTCGTCGCTTGTGATACTAAACGCATAAAGCTGATAAAGTATGCGAAGTGCTAGATGTCTTTGCTGGTTCATGTAATCAAAATTGTTAATAATGGCCCGCGATAACCCTAGAGCTTGGGCAGAAAATAGAAATTGTCTCGAATTTTCTAGACGCTGTCCAAGAATTTTTAGAATATTCAGCTAAAATTGATGAATAGAAGATACAAACACAAAAACGATAATGTTACATATATCACAATACTCTCAGTTATAATGTTTAAAACGATAAAGAAAAGAGTTTGTCAATAATTAACATCATCCTTCCTGAAGCGTGAATACATAATTGATAAAAATAGTTTACAGAAAAAAATTGTGAGAAAAACAAAACTATGGTATCATTACACAAATTGTCATTTCGTAGAATAGCAATAAAAATTAATATCAAAATTTTGATAAAAATCACATAATGTCAATAAATTTTATGACGAACAGTTCGACAGTATTATCTTACTTTTTAGATATAAAATTAAGGAAGAAAAGCTTTAATGAATTAGTGAAAACAGTGAGAACGTGAAAATTTAATTCAACCATAGGTTGACATGAAAATAATAAGCATTTGGAATCATAGCTTTATTCTGGAATTTTATTTTTTCTAAATTTGTTACAAAACAGCTTTTTCTGTCATGATGAATGTTTACAACAAATATTTTTCTTTTTAAAATGATTTTATCAACAAACTTCCTAAATAAATGTGTCTAAATGTACAAAATATTGATTGGTCAACCGCTATTTCACCCTGTTTAAATGACCAAATTTACATTAAATCCTCATGTGTATTAATACTATCGCTCTTATGGCTTACTATAATTTTTCATTTTAAGGACCAGATGATTCTGCCAGACTTAATACCGTCGAAATAAATAAGCAATTGAATCTGCTTTGGGTTGTGATGTAAATTTAACAAAGATATGTGCCTGTATTTTCAGTAATTGTTGGTATCTTAAGAAAAGACTAAGCTAAATGATATTTAATGTTCTTTACCTGCTGCAGTTTTAATAAAGATACTTCTCAAATTTTAATAAATGCAAAAATGTAAAAGAACGTAAGCTTCACGTTTAAAAAAAGAGATAATTCATTAATTTATTTAGTTATGATGTTTAACGCTATTTCTTAATGAGTCAAATTCGAGGTAGACAAAGTAATCTAGGAAGTATGAGTAGAAGATTCATGAAGTCTGCGTAAAGATTGAAATCCACAAAGGAAAGCAAACTATTTCACCCGTCAAAATGTTTCCTTTGAAGGTATTAAAATGCGGCAGAATCAGGTAAAGAAAAGAATACGTATCTAGCAATCAGCTTCTTCATTGGCCTATTAGACAGGAAGCTAAAATGATTATTTGATAAATAAGCAAAAAAGTTAGACGTTATGTAGCGAGATCCAAATCGAAGAACTGTTGGTTTTAAAAGTTCGGAACGTAAATTTCACATTAGATTAATGATGGCTAGCACTCAGCCATAAATAGCTTAAACTAATTTCAGTGAATACAACTAAACAATAATTGATTGCGCGGATGGTGGTAACAATTCTTTAATTCAAGTTTGTAAGATTGGGTTAATTCAGTAAAGACAAACAGTGCACAAATATACATCAGCATAAAAAAACAAATATTTTTTTGAAATGCGACCCTTAATAAAATTCATAATACCGTTTACACGTGCAAAAATAAAAAGAAATTTTATCAGATACAAGAAACGCTTCTTTCATATTTTCTTCTCAAGTATCTACAAATCAACATTTCATTATATATATAAATTGAAAGGCAAAACAAGATAGAAATATGTAAACATGGAAAGAGTGTGAAAAAAGGAAACCAATCAAATGCGTAAGGCTTCTCCAGTTAAAGCTCGATGGCTGAACATACTTCTTCGGCTTGCATAATTCCGGTTACAATTTGTTTATCCATAAGGCTTCTTATCTGGCTAGTTCCCCTTTGTTATTGAATTTAGTAATTATTTTAAATGTTACGTCTGGCGAAAATACGTGTGATGTTTCAACGATGTATTTTGCAATTGCAAACGTGTATTCACCATTTGATTTAAAATAGACGTTTAAGTTACAATGTACTCCCATTCGAGTTATTAACCGTCTGGTCGATCGGCCTACGTAAGTTGATCGACAACTTGCACATGTATAGCGGTAAATAATATTTGATGTACTGTTGATAATTTATATTGAAAGACACAAAACTGCTGTAATGCAAATGTTGTGCAGACCAGGTTGGTTTATGGTAAATTGTTCTATTTAATTTACCATAAATTTCTTTCCTTAATAGTACATCTAAGAAAGGCAGATGATCATCTTTCTCGTACTCTGACGTGAAATCGATATTTTTATGTACTTTGATGAAACTTGGAAGCAGTTTTCGTGATTGCGACCTGTTCTTAAACAAAAAAAGAAAAATATCATCCACGTACCGTATATATTGAACACATTTACTTATGTCACTTCTCAATGATGTGTTCTCTAAATGCACTAGAAAAATCTCAACCAACACTGGAGATAAGGGGTTCCCCATTGCTACGCCATCAGTCTCTTTATAGATTCTTCCATTAAAACGAAACCGTACGTCTTTTGTGCATAATAAGACCAGCTTATGTAGAGTGTGACCTGGCACCGGTGATGGTAATATGTCGTGTTCTACCGCTTTGACTATAATATTAATGGTTCCATCAATTGGAACATTTGTAAACTAAGAATTAACATCAAAAGATACCATATTGTTTTTAACATTTATATCTTCAAGTTTGTTTACAAACTCAAACGAATCAGCGACCGAATAATTACCTAATAACAAATTAGTTCAGTTGTGACCAGAAGGATAAACCAAAGGCAGCATGAACGGAAAGTATAATCGTCTAGGAGATTGTACCGTCCTATTATTCCACATTCTTCTACCAAATATATAGTGGTTAAAGGGCGTAATACCGGCTCCTACTGATGAGTCGCCAGTATGCACGAAACGAATGTGTATGAGATTATACTTTCCGTTCATGCTGCCTTTGGTTTATCCTTCTGGTCACAACTGAACTAATTTGTTACTTGGTTCGCAAAACCTAATACATACTTGCATATATATTAGTTCTTCGCAACAAACAATATTTAACTGTAATTACCTAATAGTTTGTGTAATGGTTCAAATATACGAACTAACCATTTAGCTAGTGCATGAAACGGAGAATTGACTTTTGATAAAATTAGCCTCATAGGACAACCATTATTTTTTTTGGCAACCCATGCTTTATCTTCTGTGCAGTTGTGTCACAAATTAAACCGGCATCTGTCAAGATATTAACTTCGTTTATTACTTTGAGTTTCACTTTGTATATTTCATCTGATTTATCGTTTAGATGCCTGAATTTTGTATTGACATTCAACACGTTTTCCATCTTTTTGTAAATAGTCAGATTTCTCCATTATAACGACGCTCTTGCAATTGCCAGCGTAGAGTATTTTGATGTCTGCGTTACTGCAGATATCTTTAAGCGCATTTAAATGTTGCTTTGTCAATGCATGTTGTTCTACGCATTTGGATGATTTAAAATTTAAAGCCCGGTCAACTAATATATCCTTGAACTAGTTTATGTAATCAATACTGGTAGGTTCTAAGTCGGCTGTTTGTTCAAATAGAAATTCAAACGCTGCTTCAAGAATAAGCATCGCATTTATTAGAAAGATGTATTCCATAATTTCGGCCCATTGATAATGCCTCCATTATTAGCTGATCGATTGGTATGTTTCAAAATTTAAGCACAACGTTTATGAAGATCGGTCGGTATTAAATCACATAAAACTTCAGGTTTTATATCATTTTCTAATTTCTTCAAAATTCTTGTTTTGTCATTCGTTATAACAGCTGGCAAAAACATCAGAAATTTCATTCTTGCAAAAGACTAAGTTCATCCAATACACAAGATGCACGCCCGATTCTTGCCTGTAACACTGCTTCGTCTTCCTTTAACTGCTCAATTTTGGAATACGCCAACCATTTAAGATTTCTTCGGTTGACCCGAAGTTTGGACTTTCGTAAACTGCGCACCAAATCACCTGTAAACCGTAATTGCTTAATACACTGATAATAATGTTCTTTCCACAATAACTAATGGTAAATTAAATAGAACAATTTACCATAAACTAACCTGGTCTGCACAATATTTGCATTACAGCAGTTTTGTGTCGTTTCAATATAAATTATCAACAGTACGTGGCTGCTTTTCAAGAATTGACAGGTTGGTTAGTCAAGATTCAAAAGAAAATGAATATAATAATGTAATGAACGATGCAGTGTCTAATAACTATCCTAGACAATTAATTGAATCAATTATTAAAATGGAAATTAAACAGAAACAGACGTATTACGGACCAGAAAAGAAAACAATTTACTTAACCATCTCATTTAAGGTAGATACAATTTCCCGAATGGCACAAAAGAAAGTTGAAGCAGCATTAACACGCCCATTTAATGCAGCTAATCTACGAGTTGTATTTAGGGTAACACACTTGCCGTTACCAGCAATCAAAGAGAAACAGCCGTTAATGTCGACATCAAATAACATTTACCAATATACATGCGCAAGTTGTCGATCAACTTGCGTAGGCCGATCGACCAGCCGGTTAATAACTCGAATGAGAGTACATTATAACCGAAACGCCGTATTTAAATCAAATGGTGAATACACGTCTGCAATTGCACAACATATTGTTGGAACTTCACACACAGCCCTATTGAGGCCTTCAACGCATTGCAACAATCTTCACAAAAACCAGCGAATGCAACTTGATGTAAAATAGTTAATATGGTGATAAGTTGCCCTTGAAATAATGAAAAAGCATCACCAACCAATTCATCTCTACTTTCGCAAAAGCTTATTGATATGATTGTTTATTTGTACACACATTTATATTCACACCGTTCGTATACTAACATGTTTTGTTTTGTCTTTTAGCATGTATATCTGCATTATATGATGAATAAAGCCTAATATTTTAGGCAACTCTTCCTTCTGGTTTCCGACTCAATCTTCCCGTTTGCTGTGTTTGTTACTGTGATTCAGAACAATTTATTCATCATATAACCCAATCATGGAACGCCAACTCAGACCAGAAAGATTTGATGTTGAACCTAGTGCACCAGATGCAGCAAAACAATGGAATCATTGGTATCGTACATTCGGTGGCCTCCTAAAAGCAGTCGAATCCATGAATCCGGATAAATTAGACACTCTTATTTCCTACGTCTCTCCTAACGTATATGAACACATCGTTCACTTTGATACATATGATCATGCTATCAAAACTCTAATGAATCTCTATGTCAGACCGAAAAATGAAGTCTTTGTTCGTCATATACTCGCGACTACTAAACAAGAAAATGGACAAACATTGGATCAATTTGTTCAGATTCTGAAATCGTTAGCTAGGGAATGCAATTTCAAACCAACTACGGCCGAGGAAAATCGAGATGATGCTCTGCGCGATGCCTTCATTAATGGAATCCAGTCCAATTCAATCAGACAACGTCTCTTAGAACACAACTCACTTAATTTTCAAGCGGCTTTTGATCAAGCACGTGGTCTCGAAATGGCGGGAAAGCAATCATTATCATATCAAAACTGTTTGAATTCTGCACACACTGCAACGGTTCAGCCACTCTGTCCTTCATCCACCTCCGATAAATCTACAGATAATCTTGTTGCTGCTGTTAAACAAAAATGTGACTTTTGTGGGTACGATTATCATTTAAGATGGAAATGTCCGGCCAGAAACGCCTTCTGTAAAAGTTGTGGAAACAAAGGACATTTTCAAAAGGCATGTCGCTCTAAGAATCACCGCCCAGTGGTTTCGACGCTTCATCCTACCATATCTGCAACTGTATTAGCTGCTGCTCCTGATTGTCTCACCAAATGTGTAATAAATCTAGAAGTCAATAACATAAATTGTCATGCTCTCGTTGATACAGGCAGTTCCTGTAGTTATGTTTCAGAAGCCTTTGCTTTGAAAAATAATTGGAAAATTCACCCCTCTCAAGAAACAATAACCATGGCGTCTAGCTCATTATCGAGTCATACCAAAGGCCATTGTTTTGTGTCGATTCAATACAAATCATGTGTTTATAAAAATATCAAGCTATCTATACTTTCTGATCTTTGTACTGACGTACACCTCGGTCATGACTTCCTTGGATTGCATAAAAGTGTAAATATCTCTTTTGGTGGTCATAAATCGTCATTCACTGTCTGTTTACTGAAACCTGCATCTGTTACGTCCCCGCCTCTTTTCCACCATTTAACTGCTAACTGGAGGCCTATTGTTACGAAATCAAGAAGGTACAATCGAATGGATGAAATATTTATCCGGGATGAAATAAACAGATTAGTTTCTGATGGCATTATCGAACCTTCAACATCCCGTGGAGAGCACAAGTTCTCGTGGTATCGAATGAGAATCACAAGAAACGTATGGTTGTGGACTACAGCCAAACGGTCAACAAATTCACACTCTTAGACGCATATCCTTTGCAGAAAATGGACCAAATGGCTGAAACCATTTCAAAATATCATATATTCAGCACTTTGGATCTCAAAAGCGCTTACCACCAGATACCCATCCAAGAACATGAAAAGGTATTTACTGCTTTCGAAGCGTGTGGACGCTTGTTTCAATTCCGTCGCATTCCCTTTGGAGTGACGAATGGTGTCTCATGTTTCCAAAGAACTATGGATCATATAATCGCACAGGAACATCTCACAGATACATTTGTCTATGTGGACAATGTGACAGTTTGCGGGAGAAATACGCTTGAACACGAAACAAATCTCAACAAATTTCTTAATGCCGCTAAAAAGTATGGATTGACCTTAATTGCATCAAAGAGCATTTTCGCAGCTAAAGAAATTACTCTTCTTGGTTTTCAAATATCGAATGGAAAAATTAAACCTGATCCTGACCGATTAAAGCCTTTACAAGATCTCCCACCACCGTCGAATCTGCAATCGCAACAAAGAATTGTGTGATTTGTCGCTTATTATTCGCCGTGGATCTCCAACTTCTCCGATTAAATTCACTCACTCGTTCATAATCGAACTTTTCCTTTGCCCGTCTCTGTGAAACAAAATTTCGATGATCTTAAAAAAGAATTAGCCGTAGCAACTCTAGCTTCTATTCGTTGTGATATTCCGTTTGTCGTCGAAACTGATGTTTCGGACGTAGCTATTGCTGCCACTTTGAACCAAGATGGAAGACCCGTGGCGTTTTTCTCTCGGTCGATGACGCCATCTGAAAAACATCACTCAGCTGTTGAAAAAGAAGCCTATGCCGTGGTTGAAGCTATTCGAAAATGGAGGCATTTACTTTTAGGTAATCATTTCAAACTTGTCACTGATCAAAGATCTGTTTTCTTTATTTTTGGCAATCAAAATCGAGGAAGAGTGAAGAACGATAAAATTTTGCGCTGGAAAATGGAATTATCACCTTACAGCTTCGATGTTGTCTATAGACCCGGAAAAGATAACAAAGCAACAGATGCACTAAGTCGATCCTGTTGTGGTGCGCTTCTAAATGGACTGGATTTAAAATAAATACATGATTCCCTTTGTCATCCTGGAATTTCTCGTATGCTCCACTTTGTGAAATCTCGTAATTTACCATATTCTATTGATGAAATTCGAAAAATGACCTTGAGTTGTGAAGTGTGCTCTGAAATCAAGCCCAGATTTCCTTCGGCAATTCAAGGCCAATTAATCAAAGCTACCCAACCGTTTGAGCGGTTATCTATCGATTTTAAAGGACCTCTTCCTTCATCAACTCGTAATCGTTATCTACTGACGGTCATCGATGAATATTCTTGATTTCCTTTTGCATTTGCTTGTCCTGACCTTAGCAGTCACACCGTCATACTTCACCTGTGTCAAATATTCGCAATGTTTGGGATGTCTTCGTACATTCACTCAGACAGAGGTTCTTCCTTCATGTCGACAGAGGTACAAAATTTTCTTTGGGAAAAAGGTATAGCTTCGAGTAGAACGACTCCTTATAATCCCAAAGGAAATGGACAGGTAGAAAGAATGAATGGTACCTTATGGAAATCGATCCTTCTCGCTCTCAGATCATAAAAGCTTTCAGTTGAAAACTGGGAATGCGTGCTGCTGGACGCATTACATTTAATCCGTTCATTATTGTGCACATCTACCAACGAGACCCCTCACGAGCGTCTTTTTCGACACAATAGAAGGTCGACTTTTGGTACCACACTCCCAACCTGGCTTACTGTTCCTGACAAAGTTTTACTCAAGAAGAATGCTAGAGTTTCTAAATATGACCCTCTGTGGAAGAAGTTGAACTAATTCATTGCAATCCTAACTATGCGCATGTTCGTTTTTCTGATGGAAAAGAAGATACAGTATCTATCCGTCAATTAGCCCCGAAAGGCTCCGACGCACTGATGAATGAAGCTGGAACTAATATGGGACTCTGTAAAAATGAACCGGTTGTTGCCGATGAACAAACCTCCTATAATGACGATACCGATATTGATAATGTTAAGGCAAATGGTGAATCTACGGATAACTCAAATGCTCGTGACCTATCAGAGAATCTCGAAAACCTTATCAATCAACAACAACGTGTTCATCCTTATAACTTACGAAGTGGAAATGTTTAAATACTATGTTTTCTCAATCCTCTTTGAATTGTTACTATAACAGTCTTGTTCCGACTCTGACGCTACGCTACAAATCGCAGTGGAGGAGAATGATATGATTGTTTATTTGTACACACATTTATATTCACACCGTTCGTATACTAACATGTTTTGTTTTGTCTTTTAGCATGTATATCTGCATTATATGATGAATAAAGCCTAATATTTTAGGCAACTCTTTCTTCTGACTTGTCGACTAGCTCTGCCCGTTTGCTGTGCTTGTTACTGTGATTCAGAACACTTATAGATGTTGTTATGGACATTAGTGACTTGCTGCAACAAAATCGACTAGATAATCATAATTAATTTATTATTTTAGGAAGACAAATTATAACTTAAGTATTGAAAACATTCCAGATAACATTGGCGAAGCGATTGCCCATAGCCCGCAAGCCAAGCGAAAGTCTAGAGCTCCAGAATAATGAAATAAATCTTTTTTAAAGCAATACGGCAGACATGTCAAATCACAACTGGCTAGATAACATTAAAAAAAGGAGAAAGAACACATTTTTCCGAATTCAGCAGCCAAATACGTACAACGCGTCTCAAAAACTATCCTCAAATGTAGCATAAAACCGCAATTGGATACGGCTGGTTCATTCTTATTTAGCCAATATTTAATGCAAAATCAGAATATAGATGATAGTGAGAGCAAATCTCCGGTAAAATACAGTTATTATCAACGAATTCGTTGATTATAACTTTTCATTTAATGTGCGACAGATCGCAAATAATGTTAAGGTTGCAATGTGCAAAAAATGTAAAATTAATAAACAAATAATGGCAATATCTATTAATATATATGCATATATATATATAAATTTACCGTGTAAAGCATACTTAAAAAATTATCATTTAAGTACACAGATAAATTCCACTTGTTTATACGCGCCAGATATTGTTCATAAATCTATAGAGGACTCGATAACAAATAGTTAATATACGACTAGGAGGATATATATATATCTAATATTATTATATATATATATATATATATATATATATATATATATATATATATATACTCTATGTAAGCACATAAAGCCATTAAAAATATTATGAACTGTTGCTCTATTATTATTTCTATAGTAAAATCCAGACTGTAAACCTAATGCGTTTCTAACTAACGATTGAATAATTATGTATTTATAATTTACGCACCCCTTAATTGCTATTTTGTACTTTTTAATTTTTGGTGTGTTGCCAACATAAGAACTATAATATTTACTATGTAGAGGAGATATTTCTCCTGACAAAATTAGAGTAACAATTATAGGTAAGTTTAAATCACCGTAGCTGATTGGAACGAAAATCATTAAAAAAGAAAATATTCGTTTAATTTCTAGAACATTCTTCGTTTAAATCCTTTCGACAATATATACTTATGAATTATGTGTAATTTGAGTTACGGTACTCTGTACCGGACTCCCATTTCATTTCTCGGTTCAGGTTTACAAATTTTGATATGACAATATATTCCTGTTAAAATGAGTTACCGTTTGCATTTGTGCATATTGGGATCTTTCAGGAACAGTTAATTAAATTATTCTGTTCTTCGCGTCTATTTACTTTCCAGAGTAAGCATTCGGGGTGCAGTTTAGCGTAAGAAGTACATAATCCTTCGCCTATTACTTGATTATATATATATATATATATATATATATATATATATATGGGCTGAACACTTCAAAGATCTGTTCTCTTAGGCACGCGCGTCAGTTCCGATTCCCGAAAGTGGAATGTTGGTCTCGAAGAACCATCGGAGTTAGAAGTAAGCGATGCAATCCTATCTCTTAAACGCCGCAAAGCCACAGGCTCCGATGATTTGTTTCCAGGATTATTTAAGGATGGTGCCGATATAATTCAGGAGAGTTGACCAAACTTTTTCATACTATATGGAATGAGGAAACCATACCAATTGATTGGAATGAGTCGACCATCATTCCTATCTTCAAAAAAGGCAATTGTAATTCATCGTGGTATAAGCTTGAATCCAGTCGTATCTGTCATTTGCTTCGATTATCCTACGCCATCTTAGCGTTCCACGTGAATACACATACAAGAGAAGAACATGCCGGATTCCGCGCAGGACGAGGTTGTATAGATAATATTTTTACATTAAGGCAAGTTCTTGAACAGACACATTTATATCACCTTCTCAAAATAGCCATCTTTCTAGATTTTAAGGGTGCATTTAATTCGGTGGAACACAATGTTTTATTTCATATTTTGTCGAAAATCGGTGTGCCCACAAAATTTGTTAATATTATACGTGCTCTCTACACAAATACTTCTGGTCGCGTTAAGGTCTACAACGAAATAACGCATAACTTTACAACAAGCAGTGGTGTTCGTCAAGGTTGTTCACTTTCCATATTTGTGTTTAATTTTGTACTAGATGCTATTATGAACAACACTCTTCCACACATTCAGGATAGAGGTGTTGAAGTTCTCCCGGGCGGTAAACTAGTCGATCTTGACAATGCGGATGATATCGTACTGTTATTCGGCAATCGGGATGCTGCCAAGGCCACCTTGAATAGATTAACATACATTCTTCCGTATTTCGGTATGAGATTCGCACCCTCTAAATATAAGATACTGTTACAGGATCACCCACCACTCACTCCAACGCTGCAACAGCAGAATTAAGATCTATCAATAACTTATGCAATATGTCTGACGAGGTGAGAATACGAATCGCGAAAGCTAGAGTAGCATTCTCGAACCTTCGTCATTTTTGGAGAAACGCGAATATTTCACTCTGCCTTATATTTCGTGTTTACAATGCACCTGAACGCGCAGTCTTACTATACGCTAATGAAACTTGGCCTCTTACAGTTGATGATTTGAGACGCTTACAGAAATTCGATCATCGTTGTTTGAGAAGTACAGAACATGTTGGTTACCAACAACGAATAACTAACGTTGACATCCGTAGACGTATTTTTGGATCTGTCAATAAGTGCTTCTCGTCAGAAAAACAAATAAGCTCCATCAGCTTCGTAGGTTCGGTCACGATTTTCGTATGCCCTCATTGCGATTGCCCAGTAGAGCTCTGTTCACTCGTCCAGCACCAAATTGGCGTAAGAAACAAGGTGGGCAGATTTTGGCATGGCAGAAACAATTGAAGTCATTTACATCCAAATCGGGTAGTATAGGACCCACTCGTCTGCTAGGATGGGGTCTTCGTGCGCATCATAGTTCTTGGTTAGAAACCCTTAGCGATATGGCATCGAATCGAGCTCAATGGCGATCTTGTTGCAGATGTCTAGTAGAATCATCTTCGTAACATTTTTCTTAGTAGGACAAAGTTAATTGCGAGGTTTGGTTATTTTATGACGTGATAGATTGAAAGCCGCAAGGAAGCTGTATTGCTGATGTTACCTTGCCCGAATGCCAACTTGATCATAATGGTGTTGCGGAGAGGTTTAGTTTGCCGCATTTCTGTGAGTTATCCTGATAAATTTACTCATAGAAACTAGCTATTCCTTCTCTCCTTTTCTCTCTCTCGTAAATCTTACCAATAATTTGTTTAAAACATTATTTCTGTTGTTATTTTTTCACTCCTTATGGTTATATGGCAGTAAAACATTAGTCACTTTTGACTTTTGTATGGCTGGAAATGATGATGAGAATGATATATGTATATGTACATATAAGTTTGATTAACATGGAGTAAAATATGAAATTTAAAGCCACGGATAGCATGGTACAAGGAGTCGTAGCCATGAACTTATTAGATGATGGATGAAAAAACTGTCCTATCTGACTCTTACGAGCTCACTAAGAGTGATTCAGACTTGGATAATAGGACTAGAGCCTCTGCAATAGTACACTAAATGTCATTGGGCTCTGCTCCCCTATGGATATACACACATGCGCCTATGGTCTATCGAATAATCCAGAAATGTGCCATGTTGCAGATATAGATAATAGATTATCGAACATCTGTTGAATTTCATCCAGTTAATTGTGGACGAAATTTTTGGCAGCAATCAAGCCGTTTGCACTAAATAATTTGATTTTTGTAAGAATGCATTCGCTATTATAAATTTGATATTGGCTGTGTATTTCACAAAACTGTGTATTTTTGAAAATCATAATTTCAAATAGTATGCATAAATCTTAATCTGCCCTATATTCAAAATAAATTACGATTTAAAATATAGATAATTTTATATGAGAACTTATTTCTCTTCATAGACTGCCTTATTTACTATATCATTGTGGAAATCAATATCTCCTCATATAAAATTGAAATATTTTATTCTTTGGGCGTTGAAGTTCTCGCTGGTCTCAAAGACTTTTTTAGATTATAATAGTGTGTTACTGAAATTTTCTTTGTTTAAATCTCGGAAGTTTCCAGATTTCCTTTGCTGACTTTAAAGATATTTTTTCAGATTTAGAATTGATTTCGTGTCGCACTTGCCACCTTTGTACGCTGCTCGTATCAATTATGTATCTTGCACACACTTTAATAAAATTTGAATTTTACTCACATATATTAATTCACAATTTGCACAGAGAGATAGTAATTAAACCATCAGTTATTTTTGGTATTGATACTATGTTTTAAGGTTATCGTTGTCGACTATGTAAATATAGGAAATTAATGAGACGACGAACTTTACACACCATAATTTAAAAATTACTTTAAATACATCTCATTTTGACGCGATGGGTAGAAGCCATAAATGTGAGAACACAGAGTACCTAGCCGAAAATCTTCGGAATGTTACCCTAAGGAAGGGCACTGAAAAGGATGAGGAATTTAGTTGCGTATTTAAGCGGTTACAATAGTGGTCTTGACAGTGTGAATATAGCGTCTATGAGGCTCACATTAGGTAGCGAGGTGAGACCCTTTATGTATTTAAACATAATAGATATGGTTATTAAAGACAAATTACTACATGCAACGAACAGAAATACATTTAAAAATACCTTGGTATCTGTTGAAAATTGTTGCCAGCTTTTCATAGCTAAGCAGAAGTCATTAGGTGACTCTAGCTTAACGTCATTTTGATGATTATCAGGCATTTTTTCGAATGACAAAAATTCCTTTCACTTTCAAAAAATAAAAATTTATGTTCAACAAAAAGAATATTTAAGGTTTGATCATTGGTTAGCTGACAAAATTATTGAAACAGATTTGATAATAATACATGCTAACGAATATGACGCGACATTAAGCATATATCTTGAAATATCTTACGTAAAATAACTTATTTGACAGATTAGTGAGATGTTTTATAAAGATATAAAATATTAGTATGTGGAAAATATGTTTAAAATTACAGATTGACAAAATATATTCAATAAAACCCACTATAAAGAAATATGTTTATCATAGATATGCAACTAAAAGGAACCGTATTTTCAGAATTAGGTTAATTCACTTGTTGTCAAAAATAGCTAAGTAAAACAATACAAATAACAGTGTAGAATAACCTTCTGTAACGACACAATTAATGGCCGGCATATTGCGTAAATTAAATTCAATTTTATTTACGTTGCACCAATGAAAAAAATGCGAAACTGGCCGTTTAACCAATAGTGTGCAAATAGGCATGGCATGCTATTTAAGCACGCAATTTAGCATGCAAGTCAGTTGTGGCAATTGCATGCTGCTTTCCGTCACGCGTGTGCGTTCTGTCGGCTGTCAATACCTACGCTGGTGATTTGATAGTTTCACCAACAACTGGCGAGACGAGCCAATTAATTGCAGAACCATCACGACGTTATCCACATCGTGATTACAGCTCAACCACGGGAGCGAAAACTCAAACAGAGTCCACCCAAGGCTGTAGAACATCTTCACACTCTGATGAATTCAGGAGAACGAATTACCAGGCCATCTTAAGGGCCCCCCTATCAGTAACTAATCTCTATTCAGAGCACCTTAACCGAGTTTGTAACGTCGAACGGCATTTACTTGAAGCCGGGGCGTTTACAAAATTGGCGACCGCGCCAGGATATTGATTGTTCTGATTTTTTTTGGTCTAAATAAAATTGACTTCCTTTTTCATTTATTTGGGATAAAAATAGAATAGAATAGAATAGAATAGAATATCTTTATTTGGATTCAAACCACACATGTTCCATCAAATAATAAAATTAGAAAATGTACAATATAAAAATATATCATATCACATATATATGTGCAATTAGATGTACTGTACAATTTATCAGCATCAGAAAGTTCAGCTGTAAAGAGTGATAGATTCTTCATCAAAATAAGAAAAATTTAAGATATAATTCGAGTATAACAGTTTGTAAGAAAAAAGGTAACCATGACTAATTATTGATTGTATGCATTGTTGATTAACAAGATGATATAATGTATAACCTTTCAGTTTTAATAATACACAATTTGAAGATAGATTCTCGAGAAATTATGTTGCTGAAACACAATTAATCCTGTCTTTTATTTAACCATGAGAATGTATTATCATAATCAAAATTAAAAATATCAGCAGGATTGAACACTTTTTCTAGTTCGGTAGATAAATATTTAAAAGACATTTTAGTTGGAGGCGTTTCTCTAAGCCCCTTTGGCAATTGATTGTAAATTTTGTAAATTTTTGAAAAAGAGAGTAGCTTGCTCGCAACATTCCCACCATTGGTGGGTTGACTTGAATAAAATAGAATAGGAAATCTTTATTTGGATTCAAACCTTACATGTTCCATCAAATAATAAAAATAGAAAATGTACAATATAAAAACATATCACATCACATAAATATGTGCAATTAGTTGTCCTGTACAATTTATCAGCATCAGAAAGTTCGGTTATAAAGAGAGATAGATTCATCATCAAAAATAGAAAAATTTAATGTATTATTCGAGTATAACATTATGCAAAAAAGGGAACTATGACTAATAATTGATTGTATGTATTGTTGTTTAACATACTATGTAATGCACAACGTTTCAGTATTAATCGTACAAAACTTGAAGATAGAATCTCGAGAAGTTATGCTGTTGAAAAACAATTAATCCTGTCTTTTATTTAACCACGAGAAAGTATTATCATAATCAAAATTAAAAATATCAGCAGGATTGAACACTTTTCTAGTTCGGTAGATAAAAATTTAAGAGACATTTTAGATGGAGGCGTTTCTCTAAGCCATTTTGGCAATTGATTGTAAATTTTGAAAATTTTTGAAAAAGAGAATAGCTTGCTCGCAACATTCCCTACCAATGGTGGAGATATTGCAAATTGACCAGATCTAGTTCCAACTTCATGACTCTTTCTTATTGGATTCATATTGGCACCAGTCCACTGGTTCAAATGGAAAACTTTCATGCAATAGCACATCCTCCGAAACCATAAAGGATGCTGTGATACAAACTGTAATCTAGTGGCATATATAGTGCAGGAGATAGGACTTATTTGTTTCACAACTTTTCTTTGTACAGCTTCTATCTTATTAGACAAACCCTTTGTTAAAGGATTCCAAGTAGCAGCAGCATATTCTAATATCGGTCTAATCCATATTATAAACATTTTATATTTTATTTCACTCGATAAAATATTTCTATTTATTAGTGCCCATCTGTTCTTGGTACTGCCTACTATCCTTTCAATATGTCTCTCAGCAGAAGCCGTACAATGAATAGTTATGCCTAGATCCTTAATTTCTTGCATAAGTTTAATCTCAAAAACATCATTAATCTCAGCATCATGAAAATAAACAGAATTGAAATCACTTCTGTTACCTATTTTTAAAGCTCTCGTCTTTCTACTGTTTATTCTCAGCCCTAGTGTTAACAAGTATCTACTTAAATCATACAAATCTAGTGTCACATTATTTTTTGAGAATTCAACATTTTTTGGATCAATTGGGAAGATTATTTTTAAATCATCAGCGAATTTGCAAACTCGACCGTTAAGGATCTTAGTTTCCAAATGTGCAAATACAATTTTAAATAAAATGGGCCCCAAGCTTGATCCCTGTGGAACTCCACTCGTTACTCGTTTCGATTTTGATATCAAATCGTTTACTTGAATACTCATTCGTCGATTATATAGATAGTATTTAAGTAATCTAAAAATATTCGGATCAATATTCAACAAACTAATCGCATTCAAAATAGCATCAAATGATATAGAGTCAAAAGCTTTTGAGATATCTATAAATACAATTAATGCATCTAACTTTTTCTCATCTAATGTAATTACATGTTTCCACATAGAGAGAATATTAGTAGTTGTCGACCTGTCTTTTATAAAGCCGTGTTGGTACATATCAAAATCAGCCGGCAACATACGTTCTAAATGATCTAGTATCAATCGTTCTGTTATCTTCAAAAACGAAGGGATAATAGAGATTAATCTATAATCACTGGCGCACTGTGGCTTACTTACTTGTGGCAATGGTTTAGCTACTATCGTTAATATATCAATTGGTAATTTCCCATCCTTCAAAATTCTATTTATAAAATTGCAGAGTGCATTCATAAAATTTAAAGGTAATTGAAGTAGGTTATCAATCGATATACCATGGTGATCTTTTTGTTTTTTTGATTTTATTTTTAACATTAATTCTATCAATGCATCACTGTCAATAACAAGTCCTAGATCCTGGTTCCCCGAAGGATCAGGTAGATCAATGAAATTGCTTTTGTTCTGTGGATTACATAACAATTTGCCAAATACTTCATCCAATTCACAGAGAAATTCATACTCAGTTTTACCCACAGGTAATATAAGCTTTTATTTTTCCTTATATTTACTGTAGTCTGTGAGTAGTTTGTATCCTAGTCTAGGATTGCTTTTCAGTTTGGCCAAAATAATTCTCTTAGATCTTTGACGGATTATCAGCAGTGATGAATTAATTTCTTTATCAATCAATTCTAACCTCATTTTTTTAATACTATTGATAAGACTACATTTCATTATATTATCTCGTTGGATTCTTAGCTTACATAACTTCCTATTGAATCTCTTGGGTATAACATCCGTAAATGTAGACGCCCTAAACATATCAGATAATAATAATGAAACAGAAGAAACAAATTCGTCATTATTCATGATAAAAAAACATTCATAATCAATAGATAAGCTTAATTCTCTAAAAAGATTCCAGTTGATTCTGGAACATTGCACGTGCGCACTTTCAAAATTAGGTTTCTGTGCTTTGCTACTCGAAATGTTCCATTGTAAAATGATTTGTTTATGATCCAATTCTTTGAAGTAATTTACTACATCATAACTGTGTGAGTTCAACGCTTCAACTTCTAAATATACATGATCTAAGCATTCCGAACCTCTAGTTGGTTCCTTTATAATCTGCTTAAGATCATGGTTAGAAAAAAGATTGATTATTTCACAGTCATGCAGCCTATTAAAATCTCCCACCACAACAATATTACCATGGCAGTCCAAAATAGATTGAAAAGAATTGGTAAACATTTGATCATCATATATATTAGCATACGGCGGTCTGTAAACCGCAGTTAAAATCAGGTTATCAATCTGTATCGTTAAAAATCAATGACAGTATAATATTCACTAGTATGTAACACTATCGCATTTAATATCGATTTACTATAAATAAGTACTCTTCCACCTCTTTTATCCAAGGATCTGTCTTTCCTAAATAGAGAATAATGGGGAATGTCAAATTCATAGTTTTCAATATCTTTGTTCAGCCAGGTTTCAGTTAAAATTATAAAGTCAAAATTGTTACTTATTATAAAATCACGCAGCAAAAAAGTTTTATTCTAAACACTTCTACAATTAGCATAAAATAAAGAATATGTACAACAAAACTCATCTTTACAGTTTCCGATAGTTACTGGTTTAACTTTTTTGGTTTCCTTATAATTCGTTTGTTGGGTATTGTAGCTATAGTGCGTAGCTGTCTGCTGTCCACTACATTCATTAGTGCTACTCCGTTTTTTATGATTTTAGATTCACTACCTTTAGTTCTGCTTGCCATGCGTTCCCGTACTCGTGAATCCATTAAAACATCTGCGTCACAACTCTTGTATGGCATGGATCTACGCCTGCCTAGTCAGCTCCCACGTCTACTACTGGCACAAGATGACCCACAAGACGAAGCTACCCGCCTTCGACTTCATTTCGGTAACATGTCTAAACAGCAGCCGAGACATACGCCTCGTCCAGTGTTCGTTCACCCACAGCTCTACAGCTGCAAGAGAGTACTCGTTCGCAACAATAATGCTGTTGCACCACTACAACCAAAGTATCGCGGTCCTTACCCAATTTTGCTCAGACAACCAAAATACTTCATTATTATGCAAGGCGCTACACCGACATCAGTAAGCATAGACAGGTTGAAACCGTTTATCGAACCGCCTGATCCTGAGAGCGTTCAACATTCAACACACGTCTCAGGCTCCGTCTGCCCACAATCTCAATATCCTGCTTTGTATAACGCGTAATTGATTTTTTAAAAAAACATTAACATTATCTATCAAAATTTTTTAACCTTACGTTATTTTTCGTATTTGTCTCACGTGGCATAACCAGCTGTTCTTAGCTAACAATTGTGTAGCATTTTTGAACAGTTCTTTGGTATTATGCCATCTCTGAGGCAATGTTCGTGTACATATTTTTATGCAGTTACCTTTGATTTTAATGTATATATTTTTACATTATAATGTATTTCTCACACATGACATCACACTGCCTATCTTGGTATGACTAGCTACTTAGAGCTAACGCTTTCGTGTAGCAACACTAAGTAGTGATCAGCTTCATATCATGGTACAGGCCACTTTCAATGCATATCTCAACTTTATCTATTTCACAAAGACCACTCTACAAATGTCATGACCACAACGTCGAGCACTCTAGCTCCTTTGGTCGTATACAAACACATTGACAACGATCCAACCTGCTTAGGTTTTTATCTTAAACCTGGCAAATTCAGAGGCGATTTACCTCGAAATCTTCACGCTGCGGCTCCCAAACTTACACTGCTCTATTTTGCCTCACGTGGTATGACCGACCATTAGAGCTAACAATTTGTGTAGAAATTCCTAGTGGTTACCTGGCATCATATCATTGTTGAAGCAAACAACAAGCATATTTAAGCCCAGCACTTATGGTTCATCATATTTTTGCTTAACTTGGTTCGAACTCTGTCATGCATTTATTATCTAGCCTCGCAGAGAGGAATTTTTTTTCCTTTTTTTCAGAGAGGAAAGTGTTGTAACGACACAAATTAATGGACGACATATTGCGTTAATTAAATTCAATTTTATTTACGTTGCACCAATGAGAAAAAAGCGAAACTTGCCGTTTAACCAATAGTGTGCAAGTAGGCATGGCATGCCATTTAAGCACGGCAATTTACCATGCAAGTCAGTTGTGGCATTTGCATTCTACCTTACGTCACGCGTGTGCGTTCTGTCGGCTGTCAATACCTACGCTGGTGATTTGATAGTTTCACCAACAATTGACTACATCCGTGACTCATCTTGTTGCGGTATAACCAGCGAGACGAGCCAATTAATTGCAGAACCATCACGACGTTATCCACATCGTGATTACAGCTCAACCACGGGAGCGACAACTCAACCAGAGTCCACCCAAGGCTCTAGGACATCTTCACACTCTGAATAATTCAGGAGAACGCATTACCAGGCCCTCTTAAGGGCCCCCTATCAGTAACAAATCTCTATTCAGAGCACCTTAACCGAGTTTGTAACGTCGTATGGCATTTACTTGAAGCCGGGGCGTTTACAAAATTGGCGACCGCGCCAGGATATTGATTATTGTTCTGATTTTTTTGGTATAAATAAAATTGACTTCCTTTTTCATTTATTTGGGATAAATAGATTGACATTTGTGTTTTCTTTACCCTGATCGTGGTTTTCTGGGAATTCTGTTGGGTATATATTCGTGGATTTGTGGTGAATTTTTTTTTGGGGGGTATAATAATAATAATACGGGCATCTGTTTGTCTTTCCTACGTACAAAACGGCACCGTACGTACTGGACAGGCTAAATTGAGGATAATTTCAATTTTTGGAAGCAGTTACTGTTCTGCGCACATTCAACTGTGGAAAATAATAATACATTGACATCAAAGGCCAACGGGGCCTCTGTTCATCGTTTCTACGTACAAAACGGTACCGTACGTACTCGACAGGCTCAATTGCGGATTTTTGGAAACAGTTACTTTGATGTGCTGCGCTTATTCAACTGTGGAAGCTGTTTGTGGGTAAGCGATTCGTTAAAGTATATCTATATATTTTCATATTGCTTCTAAATATATGCTTTTAATATCCCGTAAGATTGTTAAAATGTCAGGTCCAATTTTAGATATTGATGTTCCTGTTTAGGATGGAGATAGTGAGCTATTCTTTTTGCGCGTAGACTCCGCTTTCTCCCCGTTTCCTGACTATGACAGTCATCAAAAACTGTCGAAGATTTTTGCTAAACTACCTTCTGAATTACAGCGACGGATTTATCCTAAGCTTGAGGCCATTAGGAAGCTACCGAATCCCATTTTGGGCCTACAAAACAAAGTAGAATCCTTGCTTGGGCCCACGGAAACTGCGCAGATAATAAACAAATATGCGCAGTTAGATATACCAAATCTTGGCCCCATCGAAATATTGAGGGAATTACGGAAACGTTGGTATAAAACCAACATTTCTGACCCTGAGGCTAAGGTTGTTTTTATTAACAATCTTCCACAAACATTAAAACTCTTTGCCAGACAGCTCCCTAACACTCTCTCTATCTGAGAGATGTGAGTTAGAATATAGGGTTTTGGAACCAAAAGTGAATCCATCATCCTTTTCTTCACCCCCACAAGATGATAGACTCTCCTCTTTAGAGAGAACAGTGGCGAACATGGCTAAAGTTCTAAAAGGATTGGCCATTAACAAATCCGAGCTAAATCAAGTGAATGCTCGACCAAAATTCGTTTCCAAGTCAAATTATATTGGTAGGCGGCGATCGAGATCTCCGCAATCCTTCAATAAGTATGCCCCAAAGAACTGGTGTTATAACCACTAGAAGTTTTTTATGCTTGCCAAGTTTGTCTTTGTCGTTCCGAAGAATTTCCGAATGAGTTTCAATTTCCACAGCTGACGGAGAGGACAACAGACCGCAGGCACAAGTGTGCATCAGTATCGGGAAACGTCTGGCGCAGGAAGTAGAAGACCGTACTTTCTGCACATCAACGGCATCAACGGTATCAACGGCGCTACAGGGAAGAAGCCAACTACAATCCGACATCCCTGTCGACTCTTTTCGTCCACGCTGAATTTTTCACATAGAGAACCAAACAGACAATGCCGGTCGCAATCACCAGCCTACTTGTTTGCATGACCTGGCCAAACAGCCCAACGAACTTCTGCACCTTCTTGATTTCAAAACTGGCGAAGAGTTCATCGTAGACACAGGTGCGGCAGTCTCAGTTCTCAAAGATGATTCAATGGCCGAGATGTCGCTAGGCGTTCTTCTCGCAACAGCTACAGACGAGCCCATACCAACATATGGCTGCCGGTACCGCACACTCAACATAGGTCTACGACGTGAATTTTCCCACAACTTCATCATTGCCAAGGTCTCACATAATATAATAGGCCTTGATTTCCTTCTAAAATTTTGGCTCATTGTTGATCTTGCCAATCAAAAGATCATCGACCCCTCCACAGGAATTGAGCAAAATTTTTGGACACTTGCCTCCGAGCGTTTGGAGTTACAGGTCATTCAGCCAACCCCAGTGCATCATTCATCAGAGATATCAGCAGCTCTTCGAAAATACAAATCGCTTTCGATCTTAACAAGTCAGAGCTACGAGTCTCCAACACGATGCATCATATCGTCACAGAAGGACAACCTATTGCACTCAAGAAGCGACCACTGGCTCCTGCTAAGCTTAAAGCTGCCCAAGAAGAATTCTCAAGGCTTTTGGAAGAGGGAATCATCAGACCATCGAAAAGTTCATGGGCGTTACCACTGTATTTAGTGTCTAAATCAAACGGATCGTACAGAGCCTGTGGAGACTACCGTAAGCTAAATTCAGTGACAAAATCTGATGCATATCCTATTCCAAATATTAACACTTTACTTGAAAAACTTAACGGCAGCAATTTCTTCTCAGTGATTGACCTCAGACAAGCGTACCATCACATCCCGGTAGCACCAGAGGATATTGAGAAAACTGCAGTCATCATTCCATTTGGCCTTTTTGAATATCTTTACATGCCTTTTGGACTTAAATGTGCTACTCAGACATTTCCAAGATTCATAGACAACATACTTCGCGACGACTCTGCTTATTGTATGTCATATCTCGATGATATTATGGTATTCAGTCCAGATCTAGAATCTCATGCGAAACATCTACGAAATGTCCTCTCACGCTTATCCAACCACGGACTCAAGATCAACTGTGACAAGACGCAGATTGCAACTTCATCCGTCGACTTCTTAGGGCATCGTATCACGGCCCAAGGTATTCAACCGTTGCCGTCAAAGACGAATTCAATCAAGAATATAAAGTCACCAAGGACTTTGAGCGATTTGCAGAAAATCCTGGGAGTACTAAACTATTATCGCAAGTTCCTTCCAGGCCTTTCAAAACAACTTTATCCTTTGTGCAGGCACCTGCGGAACCGAAAAGGACTTAGCAAGAATTCCATCATTGCTTTGTCATCCGAAGACGAGGAATTACTTCGACTTGCCATCAACTCGTTAGCAAATGCCCCAATGCTAACACATCCAGATTTTGAAAAGCCATTTCTACTCACGACAGATGCTTCTGAATTCGCTATTGGAGCCACGTTGGAACAAGAGATCGACGGAGTTCAGAAGCCTATCAGTTTCTACTCGCGTACTCTCCAACCAGTAGAAACAAGGTACGACACTTTCGGCCGAGAACTTCTCGCCATCCACGACGCAGTGCGCCATTTTATCAGCATCATTGGCAGTAGCAGATTTGTTGTTTTCACAGATCATGCACCACTAGTTAGCGCACTTTGAAACGCAACTTCATCTTTCGCCAAGTACCCTGCCAGAGTAGAAAGACAGCTTTCTCGTCTAAGCGAATGGCTATTTGACGTCTTTCACGTCAAGGGCAAACAGAACTTCATTGCAGATGCCCTGTCCAGGCCAGATGTCTCTCTACAACCACCTTCGCCGTCACCATTCACTGTCAACTCCGTGGCACTCAGTGAGCCTGCACTAACGCCAACTCTCCTGCAAACTGAACAACGCGGTGACATTCACATTCATAGATCAATAGCCCGTCACCCAACCAAGTTCATATGCCGTCTGTGGGAAGGCTTACCAATTGTTTACTTCACGGGTTCGCAGCCCAACAAGCCAGTTCTGCCGACCAGCCTTCAGAGAAAAGTTTTTGATTCAATTCACCCAATTTCTCACCCAGGAAGCCAAGCGACTGTCCGACTTCTTACAGATCGTTTCTGGGGTCACAGACTTAGGCAGAATGTTAAACGATGGGTCTCAGAGTGTGCAATTTGTCAGAAAACAAGATCACACGACACACTCGTTCTAGGTTGCAACATTTTCGGTCTACTTCTCGCCTAGCCATCGTCCACATCGACATAGTTCATCTGACAAAGGTTCAAGGTTTCAGCTACCTTCTAACTATGATCGATAGATTTACACGGTGGCTTGCGGCATTACCTCTTGGCACCATTTCTGCAGACGAAGTAACTAACGGTTTTATCTCTGCATGGATATCCATTTACGGTGTTCCCAATGAGGTCATCACGGACAGAGGCACTTGTTTCTCATCTGATCGTTTCAAACCCACCTTGCGGTACATGGGATGCATCTTACGCCAGACGACTGCCTACCATCTCCAAGCTAATGGTATGGTAGAGAGAATGCATAGGGAACTCAAAGCAGCTTTAGCATCCTCGTCCATTAATGGCAACTGGGTCGATTCACTACCTTTAGTTCTGCTGGCCATGCGTTCTCGTACTCGAGAATCCATTAAAACGTCTGCGTCACAACTCTTGTATGGCCTGGATCTACGCCTGCCTAGTCAGCTCTCACGTCTACTACCGGCACAAGATGACCCACAAGACGAAGCTACCCGCCTTCGACTTCATTTCGGTAACATGTCTGAACAGCAGCCGAGACACACGCCTCGTCCAGTCTTCGTTCACCCACAGCTCTACAGCTGCAAGAGAGTACTCGTTCGCAACAATAATGCTGTTGCACCACTACAACCCAAGTATCGCGGTCCTTACCCGATTTTGCTCAGACAACCAAAATACTTCATTATTAGGCAAGGCGCTACACCGACATCAGTAAGCATAGACAGGTTGAAACCGTTTATCGAACCACCTGATCCTGAGAGCGTTCAAACTTCTACACACGTCTCAGGCTCCGTCTGCCCACAATCTCAATATTCTGCTTTGTATAACGCGTAATTGATTTTTTTAAAAACATTAACATTATATATCAAAATTTTTTTAACCTTACGTTCTTTTTCGTATTTGTCTCACGTGGCATAACCAGCTGTTCTTAGCTAACAATTGTGTAGCATTTTTGAACATTTCTTTGGTATTATGCCATCTCTGAGGCAATGTTCGTGTACATATTTTTATGCAGTTACCTTTGATCTTAATGTATATATTTTTACTTTATAATGTATTTCTCACACATGACATCACACTGCCTATTTTGGTATGACCGGCTACTTGGAGCTAAGGCTTTCGTGTAGCAACACTAAGTAGTTTTTAGCTTCATATCATGGTACAGGCCACTTTCAATGCATATCTCAACTTCATCAATTGCACAAAGACCACTCTACAAATGTCATGACTACAACGTCGAGCACTCTAGCTCCTTTGGTCGTATACAAACACATTGACAACGACCCAACCTGCTTAGGTTTTTAACTTAAACCTGGCAAATTCAGAGGCGATTTACCTCGAAATCTTCACGCTGCGACTCCCAAAACTTACATTGCTCTATTTTGCCACACGTGGTATGACCGACCATTAGAGCTAACAATTTGTGTAGCAATTCCTAGTGGTTACCTGGCATCATATCATTGTTGAAGCAACCAACAAGCATATTTAAGCCCAGCACTTATGGTTCATCATATTTTTGCTTAACTTGGTTCGAACTCTGTCATGCATTTCTTATCTAGCCTCGTAGAGAGGAATTTTTTTTCCTTTTTTTCAGAGAGGAAAGTGTTGTAACAACACAAATTAATGGCCGATATATTGCGTAAATTAAATTCAGTTTTATATACGTTGCACCAATGAGAAAAAAGCGAAACTTGCCGTTTCAACCAATAGTGTGCAAGTAGGCATGGCATGCTATTTAAGCACGGCAATTTACCATGCAAGTCAGTTGTGACATTTGCATTCTACCTTGCGTCACGCGTGTGCGTTCTGTCGGCTGTCAATACCTACGTTGGTGATTTGATAGTTTCGCCAACAATTGGCTACATCCGTGACTCATCTTGTTGCGGTATAACCAGCGAGACGAGCCAATTAATTGCAGAACCTGAACGACGTTATCCACATCGTGATTACAGCTCAACCACGGGAGCGACAACTCAACCAGAGTCCAACCAAGGATCTAGGACATCTTCACACTCTGAATAATTCAGGAGAACGCATTACCAGGCCTTCTTAAGGGCCCCCTATCAGTAACAAATCTCTATTCAGAGCACCATAACCGAGTTTGTAACGTCGTACGGCATTTACTTGAAGCCGGGGCGTTTCTACTTCTAATGCATTATTAAATAAAATTCTACAACATTTGCACACAACAGTTACCTGTTACGCTTCATTAGAAATAATTAACCAAAAGGCTTTGAAACAAACCAGTAATAGGAACTGGCTTAAGTAAAAATATTTTTCTAAATAATATATCAAAGGACTGAGAAAAGGCACATGTCCTAGATATCCTTTAAACTGATTTGTGCTATCATTGAAAATATTTGCGATCCTATGGATATCTTGAACTTTGTCACACTGTCAGTCGTGAAACTGTTAATGTAATTGTGTTCACCAATCCAGCCTCGATCAGCCCTTCTTCCATTAAAATCATTCAACTGCTAACTTTGCTTCATTCTTACTTTAGCGTAATCTGTCTGAATCTGAATCTTGATAAGATTAACTCGATAGACCTTGGTACCAACTCCATAATAAGAAATATTTATTTTATCATGTATAATCTGCTGCTTCGAGTTTTGTAGAGTTCATGTTACACACAAGATCAACGCAGAAATAGTAATTATAAACGTGTTCTGTTTGTTTGAGTGATTATTGTGGTATTGAACTCTTCGAATTTGCAAACTAAACCTCTCCAGAAAACCATTATGGCCAAGTTAGCATTCGGGCAGCGGATTTTACTGTATCACGTCATAAACAAACCAAACCGAAAAACTGTGTAATTGAAATTCAAATTCAATTTACGCGGCACCAATTTAAATAAGCGAAATTTGCCGTTAACTAATGGCGTGTGAGCTGTCAATTTAAGGCTATTTAAGTACGTGAATTTACCATGCCTGCCAGTTGTCGCGTTTGCCGTTTGATTTGCGCTACGTGTGCGAGCTGTCTGCTGGACTTGCTTCACACACCTTGGCAATTTCAGTCACGCCAATGTTGTTGCTGCACAACTGGTGAGACGGAGCAACATTTATTTCGTGGAACCTCGTGTGTGCCAATTACTGCAGATTTTCAACGAGATTACTCAACTACTCACTCAACACGGATGTCAAAGCTACAAAAGAAGGAACAATACCCCAGTCAATCAGAGCTGGTCTCAAGTGTCAATGAGTATTTCTAGACACTGCTACACTAACTAACTTTCTCGGCATTTTACGGAGAAAGCAATACCGGCTCTAATAAGGGTCCCCAATAGTATTACCTCGGCTATTTTTGACTCCTAACTGACTTTGTAATGTCGTATGCCATTTACTTGAAGCTGAGGCGTTTACAATATTGGCGATCGCGCCGGAATACTGAGAAACGTACTGCTTTTTAATTATTAGCAAATCACAAAACTTTTGGCATAATTACAACCGAATGTGTTACTTTCTCATTTTTTTGGGAGTACAGTAAATTGACATTGGCATATACCACGTTTTATTCTGGTTGTTTATCTTTCTAAAGTCGAGGTGTTGTGGGTAATTTTTTGTTGGGATTTTTTTTGAGGAAATGTGTTCCATTCAATAATTTTCTCGTAAGTACAAAACTGTACATCTTGGTGATCTGTGAAGCCAAACTGGTGTGTGTACCCAGAATATATTTTTTGATTTTGTGAAAGAACATTATTGACTGCACGAAAGTGTAGAACTGTGATTTGTAATTTTTTGAAAGAACTAATCTCATATGTGTTCTTTGTTCATCACTCCAGATTCAAACGCAGAAGATTTTGTTTCAACTGTGGAAGCCGATTTTGGGTAATAGTTTTGTTTAAAGTTTTATTATACATTTCATCTTGCTTATAAATTTATACTTTTAGGATCCCGCATGATTTTTAGAATGTCAGGTCCAATTTTAGATATTGATATTCCTGTTTGCGATGGCTATAGCGAACTATTCTTTATGCGTGTGGACTCCGCTTTCTCCCCGTTTCCAGATTTTGACAGACATAAAAAAACTGTCAAAGGTTTTCATTAAACTACCTTCATAATTTCAGCGACGGATTTATCCGAAGCTTGAGGCCATTAAGAAACTACCCAATTCCATTTTGAATTTCCAAAAGAAGTAGAATTTTTGGAGAGTCCCACTGAAACTGAGTAGATAATAAATAATAATGCGCAGTTAGACATGCCAAACCTTGGACCCATTGAGATTTTAAAGATGGAGATAGCAAACTATTCTTTATGCGCGTAGACTCCACTTTCTCCCCGTTTCCAGATTATGACAGTCATTAAAAACTGTCAAAGGTTTTCGCTAAACTACCGTCAGAATTTCAACGATGGATTTATCCGAAGCTTGAGTCCATTAGGAAACTACCCAATCCCATTTTGCGCCTCCAAAATGAAGAAGAATCTTTGCAGGCTCACACTGCATCTGAGCAGATAATAATTAAATATAAGCAGTTAGACAGGCAAAACCTTGGCCTTATTGAGATTTTAGGGAAATTGCGGACATGTTTGTATAAAACCAATATTTCTGATCGTGAGACTAATGTGGTTTTTATTAACAATCTTCCACAGTAACTGAAATTGATCGCCAAAAAGCTCCCCAACACACTCTGACTTATCTGAGAGATGAGAGTTAGATTTTATGGTTTTGGAACCTAAGGTAAATTCGTCATCCTTATGTCCTTCCCCGCAGGATTATAGGATCTCCTCTTTAGGGAGGACAATATCAAACATGCCTAAAGTTCTAGAAAGATTGGCCATTTGAAAATCCGAGCTAAATCATGTGAACGCCTGTCCAAATTTTATGCCAAAAACACATTATAACAGTAGACGGCGATCTAGATTCCCAAAGAATTGGTGCTACAATTAACAGAAGTGTTTTTATTCATGTCAAGTCTGTTTCTGCTGTTCGGAAGAATTTCCGAATGAATGCCAATTTCCACTGTTGACGGGAAATAACACAGAAAACAGGCGCAGTTGAGTACCAGAATCGGGAAACATATGTTGCGCATCAACGGCATCAACGGCGCCACAAGGAAGCAATCACTTAAAATCTGACATTCCTACTGACTCATTTCGTCCACGCTGAATATGCAACATAGACAGCCAAACAGGAAATGTCAGTCGCAATAACCAGCTTACTTGTTTGCATGACCCGGCCAAACAGTCCAACGACCTTCTGCACCGTCTTGATTTCAGAACTGGCGAAGAATTTATCGTAGACACAGATGCAGCAGTCTCAGTTCTCAAGGGTGATTCAATTGCCGAGATATCGCTACGCGTTCAACTCGCAATAGCTACAGGGGAGCCCATACCTACATAAGGCAGCTGATATCGTACGTTCAAAATAGGTTTACGGTGTAGATTTACTCACAACTTCATCGTCATCAGGGTCTTACACAATATAATAGGCCTTGATTTCCTTTTGAAATTTCGGCCCATGTTGATCTTGCTAATCAAAAGATCATCGACCCTACAACCAGATTTCAGCAAAGTTTTTGGACACTTGCCTCCGAGCATTTGAAGTTACAGGTCATTCAGCCAACCCCAGTGCATCATTCAGCAACTCTTAGAGAACACAAGTCGCATTTCGATCTCAGAAAATCAGAGCTACGAGTCTCCAGCACGATGCACCATATCGTCACAGAAGGAAAACTTAATGCACTCAAGAAGCGACCACTGGCCCCTGCTAACCTGAAAGCTTCCCGAGAGGAGTTTTCAAGGCTATTGGTAGAGGGAATCATCAGACCATCGGAAAGTTCATGGGCGTCACCATTGCATTTAGTTACCAAATCGAGCGGATCGTACAGATCCTACGGAGTTTACCGCAAGGTAAATTCAGTGACAAAGTCTGATGCATATTCTATTCTCAAAGTTAACACTTTACTTGAAATACTCAACGGCAGCAATTTTTTCTCAGTGATTGACCTCAGACAAGCCTACCAGCACATCCCGGTAGCGCCAGAAGATACTGTAAAGACTGCGGTCATCACTCCATTTGGCCTTTTTGAATATCTTTACATGATTTTTGGACTTACGTGTGCTACTTACTTTACTTTACTTTACTGCGGCTGACTCCTTTTGGAGGATAAGCAAATTACAATATGTTTTATTTCGATGACATAATGGTATTCAGTCCAGACTTAGAATCTCATGTTGAGCATCTACGAAATGTCCTCTTACACTTATTTAACCACGGACTCAAGATTAACTGTGAAAAGATGCAGATTGTAACTACATCAGTGGACTTCCTAAGGCATCGTATCACGCTACAAGATATTCAACTTTTTCCATCAAAGGCAAATTCAATCAAGAATATCAAATCAGCAAAGACTGTTAGCGAGTTGGAGAAAATTTTGGCAATCCTAAACCACTATCGATAGTTCCTTCCAGGCCTTTCAAGTCAACTTTATTCTTTGTGCAGGCACGCGCAGAATCTAAAAGGACTTAGCAAGAATTCTATCATTACTTGGTCATCTGAAGACGAGGAATCACTTTGACTCGCCATCAACTCGTTTGTAAATGTTCGAATGATAACGCTTCCAGATTTTCAACGACCACGACAGATGCTATTGAATTCGCTAATGGAGCCACATTTTCGGTCGAGTACTCCTTGCCATTCATGACGCAGTACGCCATTTTATCAGCATCATTGGCAGCAGCAGATTTGTTGTTTTCATTAGTTAGCGCACTTTGAAACGCGACTTTAACTATCGCCAAGTACTCTGCCAGAGTGGAAAGACAGCTTTCATGTCTAAGCGAATGGCAATTTCTTGTCAAGAGCGAACAAAACGTCATTGCAGAATCTCAATTTCCAGGCCAGACGTCTTGCTTCAACCACCTTACTCGTCGCCATCCACTCTCAACTCCGTGACACTCAGTGAACCTGCACTAACACCATACCTCCCGCGAATGGAACAGCGCAGTGATATTCACATTCAAAGATGAATAGCCCATATGCCGTCTCTAGGAAGGCTTACAAATTGTTTACTTCATGGATACGCCGTCCAACAAGCCAGTTCTGCCAACCAGCCTTCAGAAAAAAGTTTTAAATTCCATTCTCTCAATTTCTCACCAAGGAATCAAAGCGACTGTCCGACTTCTTATAGATCGTTTCTGGATTCACAGGCTCAGGCAGAACGCTAAACAATAGGTCCCCGAGTGTGCTATTTGCCACAAAAATAAGATCACACGGCATACTCGTTCTAAGTTATAACATTTCCAAAATAATTTTCGCCTATCCATTGTCCACAACAACATAGTTCAACTGATAAAGTTTCAAGGTTTCAGCGACCTTCTAACTATGATTGATAGGTTTACACGATTGCCTGCGGCATTACCTCTTCGCACCATTTCAGCAGACGAAGTAACTAACGGTTTTATCTCTTCATGGATATAAAATTATGGTGTTCCCATTGAGATCATCAATGACAGAGGCACTTGCTTCTCATCAGATCGTTTCAAAAAATCTTGCGGTTCATGGGATGCACCTTACGCCAGACGACTGAATATCATCCCAAATCTAACGATATGGTAGAGAGAATGCCTATGGAACTAACAGCTGCTTTAGCATCCTCGTCGAATAATGGCAACTGGGTCGATGCATTACCTTTAGTTCTGCTTGCCATGCGTTCCCGCACTCGTGAATCTATTAAAACGTCTGTGTCACAACTCTTGTATGGCATAGATCTACGCCTGCCTAGTCAGCTCCCACGTCTACTACCCCCATAAGATGACACACAAGACGTAGCTACCCACCTCTGACTTCATTTCGGTTACATGCCTGAACAGCGGCCGAGACATACATCACATCCAGTCTTCGTTTACCCGCAGCTACACAGCTGCAAGAGAGTACTCGTTCGAAACGACACTGCTGTTGCACCACTACAAACAAAGTATCGGGGTCCTTACTCGATTGTGCTCAGACAGCAAAAATACTTCATTATCATACAAGGTGCGACACCTACATCAGTAAACATACACAGGTTGAAACCGTTTATCAATCCGCCTGATCCTGGGAGCATTCAACCTTCTGCACACGTCTCAGTCTCTATCTGACTTCAATCTCAACCTAGCAATAGCTTGCTTGGCATAACGCGTAACTGATGTTTTTTCTAATAAAATGTTTGTTATTCAACGTAACAAAATTTAACTTTACGCACACCACTTGTGCCCTATTTCAAACAACGTGACCTATGAATCCACAAGATTCATTTTTTTCACACACTTAATTATCTCACATAGTATAACCAGTTGTTCTTAGCTAACAATTGTGTAGCATTTTTTAACAGTTCTTTCGTATTGTGCCATTTTGGCGGTTATGTTCGAGTATACATTTGTTGTCGTTACCTTTTGATTTTAGTGTATATATTTTATATTGTAACGTGTAGCTCACATCTGAGCTCACACTGCCAATTTTGGTATTACCAGGTACTTTGAGCTAACGGCTCTGTGTAGCAACACTAAGTAATTATCAGCTTCATATCATAGTATTGGCCACTTTCAATGTTTATCTCAACTTCATCAGTTGCACAGTGACCACTCTACGAATATCATGACCACATCGTCGAGCACACACTAGCTCCTTTCAAACAATTTGACGGCGATCCAACCTGCCCTTGAAATCCTTACGCTGCGGCTCCCATAACCTACAATGCTCTATTTTTCCTCGCGTGGTATGACCGGCCACTAAAGCTAACAATTTGTGTACCAATTGCTAGTGGTTATTTGGCGTCATATCATTGTTGAAGCAACTAACAAGCATAATTCACCTACGCTGATTTTTGGACTTGCTTCACAAACATTGGCAATTTCAATCACGCCAATCTTGCTGCTGCACAACTAGTGTGACGGAGCATTATCTACTATTTGGACCTTCAGGTGGGCCAGTTACTGCAGATCTTCAACGTGATTAATCAGCTACTCACTCGCTACTGATGTCAACGCCACAAAAGAAGGAAAAACAACCCAGTGAATCAGAGTTGGTCTCAAGTTTCTAGGAGTATTTCTAGACACTGCTACATTAACTAACTTTCTCGGCATTTGCCGGAAAACGCAATACCGGCTCTAATAAACGCCCCGACAGTACACAATCTCAGCTATCCTAGCTCCTAATTGACTGTGTAACGTCGTGCGGCATTTGCTTGTAGCCGGAATGTTTTACAATCTGACTGACTGGTTTATATATATTTTTTAGAATAGAATAGAATATCTTTATTTGGATTCAAACCACACATATTTCACCAAATAATAAAATTCAAAAAATGTACAATATATATTTTTTTTTAAATTATCACATCACATATAATTGTGCAATTAGTCATATATAGATAAGTATATCTCACTAGTTGTACTATAAAACAAAACAATAACAGAAAGAATGGTTGTAGATACATTATCAAAATAGGAACTTTTAAGGTATAATTCGAGTGAAACATTATGCAAAAATTTGAGAACCATGACTAGCAATTGGTGTATGTATTGTTGACTAACATGATGATATAATGCACAGCATTTCAAATATGATAATACAAAACTTGGAAATGAAAATCTCAAGAAAATCTGTTTCCGATAACAATTATGCTTGTCTTTTATTCAACCATGAGAAAAAAATATTATCATAATCAATATAATAAATATCAGCAGTATTGTAGACTCTTTCAAGTTCAGTAGATAAAAATTTAAAAGACATCTTAGACGGAGGCAATTCTCTAAGCCGCTTTGGCAATTGGTTATAAATTTTATAGATTTTCGAGAAAGAGAATAACATGCTCGCAACATTCCCCACCAAAGGAGGAGATATTGCCAAATGCCCAGATCTAGTTCCAACTTCATGACTCTTTCTTATCGGAGTCATATAGGCACCAGTACACTGGTTCAGATGGAAAACTTTTATGCAATAGCACATCCTCCGAAACCACAAAGATTACAATGACACAAACTGTAATCTAGAGGCGTATATAGTGCAGTAGATAGGACTAATTTGTTTCACAACTTTTCTTTGTACAGCTTTTATCTTATTGGACAATCCCTTTTTTAATGGATTCCAAGTAGCAACAGCATATTCTAGTATTGGTCTAATCCATATGATATACATTTTAAGTTTAATGTCATTCGATAAAATATTTCGATTTATTAGTGCCCATCTTTTTTTGGCACTGCCCACTATTCTTTCAATATGTCTCTCAGCAGAAGCTGTACATTGAATAGTTATACCTAAATCCTTAATTTCTTGCATAAGTTTAATTTCAAACACATTATTAATCACTGCATCATGAAAATAAACATAATGAAAGTTTGTTCTGTTACCTATTTTTAAAGCTCTCGTCTTTTTATTGTTTATTCTCAGCCCTAGTGTAATCAAATATCTACTCAAATCATACAAATCTAATGTCACATTATTTTTGGAGAATTCGACATTTTTTGGATCAATTGGGAAGATTATTTTCAAATCATCAGAAAATTTGCAAACTCGACCGTTAAGGATCTTAGTTTCCAAATGTGCAAACACAATTTTAAATAAAATTGGCCCCAAACTTTATCCCTGTGGAACTCCACTCGTTACTCGTTTCGATTTTGATATCAAATCGTTTACTTGAATACTCATTCGTCGATTATATAGATAGTATTTAAGTAATCTAAAAATATTCGGATCAATATTCAACAAACTAATCGCTTTCAAAATAGCATCAAAAGATATAGAGTTAAAGGCTTTTTAAATATCTATAAATACAATTAACGCATCTAATTTATTCTCATCTAATGAAATTACATGTTTCCAGATAGAGAGCATATTAGTAGTTGTCGATCTATCTTTTGTAAATCCATGTTGACATAAATCAAAATCAGACGGCAACATACATTCTAAATGATCTAGTATCACTCGTTCTATTATCTTCAAAAACGAAGGGATAATAGAGATTAATCTATAATCACTGGCGCACGTTGGCTTACTTACCTTTGGCAACGGCTTAGCTACTATCGTTAGTATATCGATTGGTAATTTCCTATTCTTCAAAATTCTATTTATAAAGTTGCAAAGCACATTCCTAAAGGTTAAGGGTAATTGAAGCAGGTTATCAATCGAAATACCAAAGTGATCTTTTTGTTTTTTTTATTTGATTTTTAACATCAATTTTATCAATTCATCACTGTCAATAACAAGTCCTGATTCCTGGTCTCCGAAAGGATCAGGTAGTTCCATAAAATTTCTTTCATTCTGTGGATTACATATCAAAATGCCAAAAACATCATCCAATTCACAGAGAAATTCGTACTCAGTTTTATCCACAGGTAATATAAGCTTTAACTTTTCGAGATAAACAATTATTTCTACTCAATTATTTGCCTTATTTTTCAGCTCATTACTCTTGTGAGAGTTTTACGCTTTATAATTTGTGAGGCTTCATGCTATCAAACGAATGTTAGGTATAGAAAGCTGAATTCCAACTTTAATTGGAGCTCTCTTGTAATATGTTGTACCAAGGCGACATACTAAAGACGATAATAGAATATACTATGTTATAATTAATTTATTGGAATATAACTCATCAAAATTCATAGTACATAAATAATATATAATAAAGTAGAATTGACCCTTAGTTTTTTTAACAGTATTAAATTAAAACAAAAAGCAGAACTTTAATAATTTACCCAGATCTGCTATCCCATATTGAATTGAATCATGAATTAAGTAAATTAAGATAAAACCAACCAGATTTTCCAAATGCATGTATCTCGTGCCTATAAGGGTGAATTTGACGATTCAGCTGATTTCAAAGTCGTTTATTTTTTAAAGTAGTTTAAATAAACCATTAATATTGAGAGACAATCTCCAGTCAGGACATGTCAGTGTAAAACTGATCAATATTGAGAAATTAATGAATTTGAACCAAATTTATTTTTAAGGCATATGTGACAATCGGTTAAATCATTGTTTCTTTGAGGTTAAGATTATTTGGATTTTGAATATGACATCATATAATTATTAAATTTGTGAATTAGCGAGATAAAATCTTTGAGCAATATTCCAAAATTTATTAAGCAGGCAAAATTAATAAATTAGATGGACATTTTTCAGGCGATCGACCTCTTAGGATGAGATCAGAAGAAATTGAAGATTAATTAACGTTATGATACAAAGATATTAATTATTACTGTAAATTAAAGATTTTTTATAAGTTTCTAGTTCTACGTGATTTGAATTCAAAAGCTTATTAAGAATCACATGTAAGTCGTTGATTGATTAATGACTCATCGGATAATAAAACCGAAACTCTGTTATTAAATTGCTAAAAGTGTGATGAAAAACGAAATTATAAATTTCACCGAATATATTATGTGAGCATTTAAAAACAGCGCATTCAGCGGGTTTGTAGAATATTTATTATGGAGCTCAATACGGGTGCTCAGCCGTTGTAAATATATTCGTTATGCGTAGGTTATTTTCATTTATACATCGAACAGTCTTTTATTTTAATCTATTAAGGGCTATTTTAATGTCTGCCAGCAAATTAGCTCTATTTCATAAATTCTTAGGCAACATAACGATTACCGTATGAATAGCAATCTGCCAATGCGGATAAATATAAAGCAAACTACATCGTTAGGATAAATCAAATAATTACGCTATACCTAATATATAATTGCATATATATTAGTTCCCAGCACTCAAGAATATATAAAAATATCGAAATATGTGTAATAGTGAATGTTAAACAAGGTTATTTGCTTCATGTAACTTTAAGAATATTTTTGTTTATATTCACTATAAAGAACGTTAATATGCAAACCATCTGAAATTATTTTAATTTATTAGACCACAAAAAATATTAATAAAACATCCAATAATATAACAATGGTGCTGTGTTGACGACATAAATTATAAAAGGGGGTTGAATACTCAACTTTAATTATAATTTAAAAAAAAATTATTTTAGCAACAAGAATAAAGCCATTCAACAGAGATATTTTTAAAGATTTTGGAATTATATTTCATTGTTCGGCATCTCCAAAGTTTTAAATCAATCAGAATTGACTTGTGCCAAAACGATTTGGAATAATAAAATACAAAATTTCATCCTGTTTGGAAATATTTAAATTCGAGTTAATATGGATTCAGCGAGTTCTTTAATAAGCAACACCTACAAGACTCCCAATGAAGTTGTGAAATTTAAAATGTATCTAAAAATAATTCGACCAATATGAATACGTGGCAGCTACATAAAACCTCACTAAAAATTAATAATCCGAATTGATTATTATCTTACAAAAACACGATAAAACAGATAAGTACATTTTTTCAATGGTTTATGCACCGTGTGATGAAGATTTATTATTTTTTAAATATTCATTTTGTGGCAATTTATTAGTCTCAAACTCACAAATATTTCTTCTTTATAATTATTTATTGATATTTCGTCATTTTCAAAATACGTGCTCATTTTTTCACAAATACTCCAATTCCCAAATTATATTTCGTTAATAATTGTTTTCTTTATATTGTCGAATAATATTTTGCAGATAATACAAAGATTAATATATTGTAGGATGTTTTGTAGTTATAGTAATAGCTTTTGCTGGGTAGCTGTCTATTTAGTAATGATTTCCTACATTTTCATGGTAGTTGTTATCCCACTCGTTCAATGATCAGTCCCTGACATTTTCCGAAGGGTGAAGTAAGAAAACTCATCCATTTTCAGACGTTTATTGCAAGTGTTGTAGCTAAGCATGAATTAATCCACAGTTAAACAAAAAGGACCGTGCTCTAGACGGCAACAAAACGATTTATTGTCAACACAATTGCATTTCTTATTCAAAAGTAATTATCAGGAACACAAACGTCTGAATCGTGATGCATACATCTAAATAATTGAATATATATGATGATATAAATCCAGATTGATTAGCAATTTAGTTTAAAGGCACTGGTAAATCTTGTCACTGATAATTGATGGAATAAAATCGTGTAAAATGTCTTGAAAAAACATCACAAATAATTATTCCACTGTTTGCTAGGTTTTGCATGTTGCAATTATAATATTCCATTGAACTATAGAATTTTGTGAATGTGATTGAGGAACATCTGATGTTCTGATGCGTGGAATCAACTGAACAATTCTTAATAATGTAAACTGAGATTAACGCACAGAAAGTCAATAAATCCACATGGGCACTATAATCCACCGCATGTTACCTGCGTATTGCGCGCTGGTGTGTATATTTATTAAACAAACCCCCATTAATTACAATCAAATTTGCCACTCAAGAAATCTCAATTAAAACTGCTTGAAACTAACTGAAATTGTATCTAAAATCACAGTTAAGAGAAATATTGTGTAAAAACAGAATTAGATTATTTGACCTTAAAGAGCACTATATTTGTCAAAATTTAACATCGTTGGGTTGTAACGCGAAGTCGGGTGTTACAATATAACATAAATTTGACATATATGAAAAAGCAATAAACAAAACGTAAATTATAACAAATTTAAGATTAGAAATAAGATTAGGTTGGAGCAAGAATATATACCAAAATGAGGTAAAATATATAAATAAAGGCAGATGAGATTAAGTATTAATACTCTTTAGACATCAGATCTGATAAAATGGTTCATCAATAGAAGCATGATAGTTTGTATTTGGTATAGACAGAAATCGAAAGTCATGAAATTTGATTTTAAGTCGCGAAAAAGTGAAGTTATATGAATAAAATGTACATATTGTTCGTCCATTGGTCATTTTCCCCATATGATCTCTGGCTACAGCATATTAGCTTCCAATTCCTATGATTACGCGGACTCAACTTTTGGATAATATTTTTTCAATTACGGATTGAAGTCTACATAAAGTTTATGACCAAGTATAACAAATTAAAAAATATTTCAGAGTTTTCGGCAATAACACAAACTATTCCAAAAGAAAGCACAAAAGAACATTTTCCGTTGTCGATAATTTTGCTTTTAAATTTATTACCAGTTTGATAATAGTAATGCCGCCTAATGAAATTACGTCCACCAATATATAATATAGCATTTAAAAACCACTTTATAGTTGCGAAAAAAGGTTGACATGTCACATCGTTTTTTACTTTTGTGGGAAATAATCAAGTAAAACAAATAACCATAATTTGATTTTGTTGTTTTGAATATTTAAAAAATAAATTTTAAACTTTTCCATTTAAGAACATTTTTTTCTAATAAACAAATATCAAGACGTTTAAGAGACCATTTGAAATTTTTTTACTTTAGAAGAATAAAAAAATGCGAAACTGCATTTGGTAGTATTACCGAATTTGTAATTTGAATAATATAGGTTTCAATTCCGGTTTTTTCTTTCTTGAGGATATTACGGTGATCATTAACGTCCGCCTTCTTCAATTCACACATCATCGCACGATTTAAAAAACACGAAATCTTCCTGCATTATTTTTTTTATAAAATTTGTGATGATGAGTGAACTGAAGAAGGCGTCCGCCAATGGTTGACGAAATAACTTCAAGAAACAAAACAACTTAAATTCGGCCTGACTTAATCAAATACAGGTCATCGAATTTGTATATTGTTCGAAATATATAATATGTTTTTAGTCTCTATTAAATGAACAAGATCAATAAATGAGAACTTATTAAATTATAGATCGATACGAATGTTGTTAGTGGTATATTGTAACACGCGGCCCCGCGTTACAACCCACTGAATCTCAATTTCGACAAATATAGTTTTCCTTAGGGTCATATAGGCTAATTATGGTTTTATACAATATTTCTCTTAACTGTGATTTTATCAACAATCCCTGTTAGTTTCAAACAGTTTTAATTTAGATTTCTTGAACTGCAAATTTATTTGTAATTTATAGGGTTTTGTTAAATAATAAAAGACACCCGCGCGCAATACACCGGTAACATGCAATGGATTTATATGACATGACACTCAAAGCCAGGATTTATGTATTTTATGTGTATCAAAAACTCTGCTAAGGCATTCTGGATTATATTTTTTTTTCTTTTTCAACCATTCACATAAAAATGATTCACAATTCAGCAGAGACATTCTGGATTTATTTATTGTGTTTATTGTGACTACTTTTAACTGTCATTGGTTACTTTGTGAAGTCTCTAGTAGCCAAACTATACCTAAGGTACAGTTGGAATTAAAGTACAAAGTAATTCGACAGCTGCTTGAATTGGATAAATCTTTGATAGTTATGTACAGCCAAACATGTTGAAAGACGTTTGTGCTTGTTAAAAACATGTATTCTGCCAAACGTGTAGATAATTGGCATAGCAGCGAGTGATTTAATGCATTAACACATTTTAAAATTGCCCAATATCTGTGTTTACATTGACTGCTTCAGTTATAATTTTGAAGTTGTAATTTTAAAGGCTATGACAGCTCAGGAAGTTCTCCTTTTGTTCTTGCATAATTAGGTCTCACTAGTAGTCGTGATATTCAGGTTATGTCTAAACTCGATATCAGATAATTGAATACCATGAGTTATTTTAGTGACACACACAAGTGAAAACAATCACAGAACTAATGGATGGTTGAGGGAACTGAGTGCTGCATTACGATACACTGGAGGATCTAGTTTAGTACATGATTTGCCCATAGTTTTCCTTTCAATGCTAAACAGGTACAGAGCACAGCTAGGAACATAAATAGCAGTGCTTTCTTATGAAGAGAAATTGGGGTTATTTGGAGATTTTCTTGCAGATGCTCCAAGTTGTCGCGATTAGGCATATAGCTCATTAGGTTGGTTTATCCTCACCAGTTTTACAAAACAAACTAATGGAGCAAGCGCGATATTTCCTCTTGCCACATTAGTTATACTTCAGGCTAATGTTTCACAAGATAATAGAGTGTCACATATGTGTGTGCATTTCCGTAACTGTATTTTCATCTAAAATAATTAACGCAAGTTTGGCTGAAAAAGAACATACCATTTGCTTGCGTAAGACTATTTGTTTTATATACTACTTGTAAAATGGCGTAACTGAGATTGCCCTCACATTTTCTGGTGGGGGGGGGGAGGCAAATAATTTGGTACCACTCCTCATAACCACATGATATTATGAGTGATAAAATAAGAAATCCGAATGACCATTGCACGTGTTAAAAATCAATTCAAACCACTGAGGATTTACTCAAGTTAGGCTTGTTAATGACAGTTAATATCATATAATTAAATAGATGCATATCAGGCAAGTGTATTTGTATGTGGATACATAAATAAAAAGATTCAGTTAAATATAACTGAAACACATGTTCAAAATCTAAAAAACACTGCAGTCAATACACATTAATTTACCCTTTGCACGCATCAAACGAATTATTACTCCTAAACATTTGAAATTCTGTATTATTAAAACGATCTCAATAGTTAGTGTGGGGGTGAAAGACACAAAATTAAATATTTAAATTACTGTGTTTTAAAACCAAACAAGTATTTAGAAGTGAAATTTAGAAAAACTAAATTCTCAATAATTGATTAACCATTAATTGAATAATAAGCCCACTAATAATTCAGTCTTAATCGAATGCTGGTAAACTATTACTGGAGTTAGCTTCAGATTACAATTCATGCAATCGTCTTTTGCTGTCATTAGCTTGTAACTCGCGGCTCCGCGTTACAACCCAACGATGTTTACTTTTGACAAATAGTCTAAATCTGGTTTTTACACAATATTTCTCTTAACTGAGATTTTAGCAACAATCTCTGTTAGTTTCAAGCAGTTTTAATTGCGATTTCTTGAACTGTAAATTTAATTGTAATTAATAGTGTTTTGTTTAACAATAAGACACACCCGTGCGCAATACGCAGGTAACATTTAGTGGATTTACGTGCCTCAATGCTCAAGCACTGGATTTACTTGTTTTACATGCCTTATTCATTTTTTACACTTCTTTTAACAATTTAGTTATGATTATACTGATCCAGACATCAGGCGTTTCTCATCCTTTATCTGAAACTCTATAGTTCAATAGATTTATGTGTTAACACACAAAACCATGCAAACGGTGGACTAATTATTTGTGGTGCTTATTATGACTGCTTTTACACGATTTCTTTCCATCAATTTTCAGTGACAATTACCACAATACTAAGACCTTTCGGATTATTTATTGTGTTTCTTTTCATCAATTATCAGTGATTTTAAACAAAACTGCTAATCAGTCTGGATTTATGTCCTCGTAATTTTTCAATCATTTGCATGAATTCATCACGATTCAACTAGTTGTGTTTATTGTGACAACTTTTGTATATGACATTTAATTGTGTTGACATATTATTTTGTTACCGTCTGGAGTACGGTCTATTTGGTTTAACAATGAATTGATTCAAGCATTGCAGCATAACATTCAATAAACATCTGATAACCCCGATGAGTCTTCTCACTTCACCCTTCGGGAAATGGTCTGAGACTGATCATGTGCACGGGTAGTAACAATGGCCACCATGGATATTCAGGAATGGGACAATTTTACTAAATAGACAGCTATCCCGCAAAACCTATTACAATAACTACAAGACCTCCTACAAAAATGATATGAGTAGAAGCGCAATAATAATTCCGAAAAGTGTTTGGAATATGGTTTATAGTCACCGATAATTGATGGAAATAAATCGTGTAAAAGCAGTCGTAACAATTACCACAAATATTTAGTCCACCGTTTGCTAGGTTTTGAGTGTTAACACATAAATCCATTGAATTATAGAGTTTCGGATAAAGGATTGAGAAACATCTTATGTCTGAATCAGTATAATCATAACTGAATGGTTATCAGTTGTGTAAAAAATGGTTAAGGCATGTAAAATAAGTAAATACAGTGTTCAAGCATTGAGACACGTAAATCCACTGCACGTCATCTGCGTATTGCGCGCGGGTGTGTTTTTATTAAACAAAACACTATTAATCACAATTAAATTTGGAGTTCAAGAAATCTCAATTAAAACTGCTTGAAACTAACAGAGATTTTTGCTAAAATTACAGTTAAGAGAAATATTGTGTAAAAACAAGCGTTAGACTATTTGACCTTAAAGAGAACTATATTTGTCAAACTTGAGCATCGTTGGGTTATAACGCGGAGCCGCGTGTTACAAGCTAATGCGGTATTCCAAATCAAACCTAGCGATTTTTCAACATTTGATTCTTTCGTAGTATTATCCCTAGATATAATTTCGATAGATTCTCTAATCAATCTCGTCACTCTATTACGAATAAATATTGCTATATGTTTGAAATCATCCAAGTTAATAGTTTGTCATATCTTCAATACATGACGAGCAAGATCAGGTTTAGCAATATTTCCATACATAAATGCAGTTTTATGTTCACCTCTTCTTATCTTGATAGCGCGCATAGCCTCAACAATAATTGAATGGCATATCTTACACTCCTGATGTTGCCAATGGTTTAGTCTTTTCTTTTTGGTTAGGGAGTAAAGTTCTTCGTGTAAGAGATTGTTTTATTTTAAAACTATAGAATTTACTTTCCTACTAAAAATAGTATCCTGTAATAACTTGACTTTACGCTCGGCCGTGCTCTTATCCTCTTTTATGTAACTCAAATTAGGATTTAATTTTCTTACGACATTCAACATTGTTGTATGTATTAAATGAAATGTATAACCATTAGTCTTGAATATATCACACAATCGAACTAATTGTAACATACTATGCTTTATATATATTTATAATTTAATCTAGGATTTTAATGACTTTAAGATACCAATTGACATACGAAACTGGTGATCGGACATGGAAATAAGAAGGATTCCGGAATAAGTATCCTACCTATAATTGTCTCTTACTGATTTTTGATCATTAAAAATGAATTTCACACCAAAATGTGGTATTTCACCAGATGATTTCTCTTCCACAGAAAATTGAATTTTGCTCGTATGATTCGCTTAATTTAAGAAATTTACCACTTCATTATCACCATGATTCCAGATCATCCAAGAAACGTAGGCGCAATTTAGTTTCGGTAGAGTCTTATCCAAAATATTATTTTACAAACAATGCATATGTGCTATTAAAACCGACAAATATATTCATCGGAACACATCAAATTGGCTTATAAAATTCTTTCCAAAATTTAACATAAGTAGAGAACCTACATAAACGCATCATCTCCATGTCGTGTTCCTTCTGAAATTGAGAGGTGATCAACTGGGAAACGTCGAAAACAATCCAGGGCTGCAGGTACCGTAGTATTCGTGTACATTGATACTACATCTAAGCTTAATAATCTATTATTTTCATTTAATACACAATTTCAAACAAATGATATGAGTTTAACTAGGTTTGTTGTAAGAAATAGGAATATTTTCTTATTCTATGACACAATAACTTAGAAATTTTATATGTTATGGAGTCTAGGACATACACAATAATTCTTAGTGGATTACCAAGCTTGTGCACTTTAATGAAACCATACACTCTGTATGCAACTGTATCTCGGACGAAATTGTTGGACTTCGTTTTCAAAGGGCCATTCAAATTCATTCGTATAACTGAGAAACATGCGTTCATCGAAGTTAATGACGCAGAAGAGTATGTAGCATTTGATTGATGCGTTCCACAATTTTTCTTGATAGGGGAGAAGACACAGACGAAATATTCATCAAAGTGCCTAACTTCTGAGGCGAGATCTGACACAAAGATGTAAGAAGCAAGGCAAGAGTTAAAGATGAAATGTAAATGAAGCCAAACTTCAAGACATCGAAAGAAAAAGACCGACAAAATATGAAAAATGATACGATGTATCGGCGCAAAATTGCGAAATACATTTATGAAAATTCGCTCAAAATGTTTAAGAATGTTGACAACATTTATGCAATAGAATACTTCTTAAGCCTGAGAGTGTATGAGGAGATCGTTAAATCTTCATATAAAAATTAATCATTTTTATTTTTAGATATTTGAAGTCACGTTGGTTTCTCAAACAGAGTTATGTTGAAAAACTGGATGGATTATAATAATAATTTAATCAGAATTATCTTCGTTTCTTTTGTCGAATAATTTGGCTTGCCGTAGTTAACTTTAATTATAATAATAATAATAATAATAATAATAATATGTAATAATAATAATAATAATAATAATAATGTAATAATAATAATAAATTATTTGGCAGTAAAGGACATCTGGCCCAACAACTGGAAGGTAAAAAATACAATTCAAAAGTAGAGATATGAATAGTTGAGTGAAGTGTTCACTAGACAATTATTTAGCCATAAGGCGTTTAGAAGTTGAGAAAGAAAATTCGTGTTAATTCGTCAGTAAAGAATTTCATTTAATCACAAGGTAAGGATTGTGATGATTCAGAATATCAGTGCTGTATGCAGGATTTGATGCCTTAAGTTGAATAAATTCAAGACATTATTTGAAGGCAAGGGTGAACGAACTTCAGATCTTAAATGTCATATTTTTCGTCGCCATTTTGAACTTTACGTTAGGAAGCTGAAATAAAATGATGACATATAGTTGAGCAAATTATGGCAGAATAATGAACAATAGTAAGCAGTAAATAAAATGAGAAATATTTGAATGTCCATATATGACGTGTTAATGTCTAAAGCGAGCTTTCCAATTTGGAGGCTAGGCGAGAAGAAACTTAATGCTCCAAAACATTTGGAAAACCTACGAAAACTGAATCATAAAAAATAATATTACAAGTGAAGAAGGAACCAATTGCTCATCAAATCAGATTTCACGCATAATAAATTGTTAAATTAGTGCAGGAGAACCGCCTTCTCAAACTCATTCTGGATTAAGTGTTTTGTTTTCATATGTAGTATGTTAAATACACTTGTAACTTTTTAAAAAAGATATGTTTTGTTAAATATATTGGGATTATGGTTGGATTTGACTAAAGTGTTGCATTTGCGCGTAAAGTTTGGATGACTTAGATGAGTAAAATTTGACAACGAATGGCAAATTTAGATCTTACGAACGAAAGAGTTAACTCGTAAATGTTGGGTGAACCATAAAGGAATAACATATGCAAGAAGTCGGCGCTGTCGATAGCTCTGACTATGATTGATAACACGCTTCATAAATCGAGAATCGATTCCTCAAATGGAGTAAGCAAAAGCTAAAGTGAGAAAGCAAAATAATTTGTTGGCATAGAAGACGAGGGGTGGGACATACGTTTTGAATAATTTTGGTTTCAGAGTAGGGCCCATTTCAATTGGTCGGAGATAATTTGATAAATATGAAGGATGAATTAGAATGATTTGATAAGGTGCTCCACTTGTACGCTGTGGGTTTGTACTAGATAGAAGTGGCTGCTAATGAGTGGGGGGATAGTACGGTATGGACATGTAAAAGCACGGAGAAAAATTGCATGGAACGATTTATTCTCTGCATTCAATGTCATCACATAGTCAAATAAAATCTTCCTAATGAGTGAATCACCTGTATATTTGAATATTCTCACTTGGGGTAGAAGATAACAAACAAAGGATACCTAGCAATGGTCTAGATTAGGAAAGATCTCCAGATTTTACACTTTGGTCACTTCCTTGTTCGAGAGGACGCAGTCAAGTTGGTTGATTCCTCGGATCAGACAGTGCACAAATTGATTCATTTAATAGCATACGTATAGCCAAAGTAGCGGACGGTTTATTGATATTAAAATATACCAGTTAGCATGCAAAATGTTAAGGTCTCAATCAAATATATATTAATCTGACGGTAGAAAAAATATAGTGGACAAAATTTGGGCCTCATGAGTGCGGTGAATTATTTAAAGAATCGGAGGCTGTTAATGAACGCAGACAGATGGGCTTTGAAATAGAATTACTAGCTGAAATGCAAAGAATTTCAGTCTCAGTGAGTTTATCATAGTCAAACTATTAGTAATAAGATGTGATCAGACGTAAGTAGCCAAAACCCTACCCTCGGCCAAGAGCTCTGCCGCTTCGAAATAGGTATTACCCGTTGATGAGGAAAAGATCGTCAAAGTGAATGGTATGAGACATTCCCGTTTTAACAAGAAAGTATATAAATATAGCTCATTTTACGTAAGAAATTCTCACAATTGATTGATTTTTGCGGTGAGTGATTTGCAACTGGTAAGCATTGACGAGAATGATTCAGGGAAAAGAAGGTTAGAATGCGGAGGAAATCGTGCAGAAGAACTAAAAAGGCAACCTGAGCGGGACTGAGGGCTCATTATGATGAGTGAGCTCTAGTTGATGAGAATGGAGCGTTCGTCGTCAATATGGACTTTATTAGTCCCACTCTAATCAGGCGGGTGAGGATTATTAAAATAGGACGAATGCTGGTCCGAAGCGTTCGTGTGGCTGGACTGATGCAGCGTTGCGGGGATGAGAATGGTTCAAATTCGTGAAGGGACCAGTTCAGATTCCTTTTTTCCTCTTTCCCTAGTGAGTTTGTCATACTGTAAGAAGAGGAGATTGCAGGGGGTAATTTGGTAGCTCGATGAACAACTGAGTTCTTACGTTTGAATGGTTTCTGGACCACTGTATTGGTCATAATGCTGCTATCAATAGAATCTGGAAGGGTGAGTACGTTGGTGAAAGTTGTTATGCAGTGGGGACGTCTACGACGTCTCGTTATGTGTTAGATTGTTTGGATGTATTTTGTGAACACACCGTATGTACTAGATCCTATTGTGAGCCATCAAACTGGGAAATTCTCACCACGACATGGGCGAGGAATGAAGCATCACCGAGGATGTCACAAATTAAATATAGGCATTACTTAGGGATATTTCATCCAGGATAAGCTGCTCTAGATATGAAGCAGGTCAAGACCACTGGCTGAGAACCCCGTGTGTTCTCAGTTTTCCGTTGGAACAATTTTTAGTCGAACTTTGATTTGACTTTTTATACTGATGTCCAAAGTAATCCCGATTTGAGCAATTAATGCTTATTTTTAGGCAGTCGTTTCTGAGAGGAAAGCTCAAAAGCACGACACTTACTATCAGAGATTTCTTTCATAAGATAAAAGGTGTCTCCAAATTACTCGATCAATTTAGAGGCAAGATCATATTTCATGAGTGAAGAGCATGGGAACCAAAGAAATAGGTTGCGTTTGCAGTCATTGAGCAAACCAACCTCTGTCGCAAATCCATTACGAAAATTATTGGCCTGGCGCAACAGTTGTGGCTGCAAGTTGAAAATATAGGTTCTCAGGTAAGGCCACAAGGAAATTCATGATATAAGCCATTTGTTGCTATAAATCAACAAGATTGAATAATAACTTCAGGAGCGGTAGAAGATGAAGGCAAAATATGGTTAATAATAGAGGAATATAGTAAAACGTCAGTGATATTTGAAAATCAAGCAAGAAAAAACATAGAAAAATTCTGGTGTAAAATTAAATTCACAAAATATAGATACAAATTTCAAATGCAAGTAATTTCACAATGGTTAGGTCAGACGAAAAAACAAGAAAATCTAAAAAGCAAAAAACTCTATCTCAATTCAAATCTGAAGAAGCCTCAGTCTTATTAGCTGATATGAGCCACAAAGACGCCAAGTCAGATTCAGTCTTAGTGTGTCTGTAGGAGTCTGATCATATCTATCAAATTTATGCTTTTGACTCCCTGTACTAAACTATCAATTTCCTCAAATTTGAGATTAGCCTTCATGTAAATCAAACTAAATATGTAATTAAATAATCAAGTAAGAGGCGAGAGATTGTTAAATTCTTACGCAATACTGCACCTCATTATTTAAAATGGAACGAGATTATAGGCTCAAAACAGAATTATTAAATTACCTGTTTCAGGACGATCTAAATATGCACAAATGAAAACGGAAACTCGTTAATTAAGGCTCATTTTACTTGTGGATAAAACTGAGTATGAATTTTTCTGTGAATAGAATGAAACATTTGGCAATTTGATATGCAATCCACAGAGTGAAAGCAATATAATAGATCTAATTTACATCTTGAGTAACCAGGAACAAGGACTTTTTATCGACAGTGTTGCATTGGTAAAATTAATGTTCAAAGTAAGATTTTTAAAAACAAAAAGATCACCTTGGTATATCGATTGATAGCCTATCTCAAATTCCTTTAACTTTATTAATGCAAAATTTTATAAACAGAATTTCGAAGGATGGGAAAATACCAATCGATATTCGAACGATAGTAGTTAAACCGTTGACAAAAGTTATGTAAGCCATGGGCACATGTGACTATAGTCTAATCTCTATTATTCCTTCGTTTTTGAAGATAATAGAACGATTGATACTAGATCATTTAGAACGTATGTTGCCGGTTGATTTTGATATAGGTCAAGATGGCTTTACGAAAGATAGATCGACAACTACTAATAGGCTTTCTATGTGGAAACATATAATTAAATTAAATGACAAAAAGTTAGATGCATTTGTTGTATTTATGGATATCTCAAAAGCTTCTGACTCTATACATTTTGATGCTATTTTGAAGGCGATAAATTCATTGAATATTGATTCGAATATTTCTAGATTACTCAGATACTATTTATAAAATCGAAGAAGGAGTGTTCAAGTAAATGAGTTAAGATCAAAACCGCAAAAAGTAACAAGTAGAATTCCACAAGGATAAAGTTTTTGGCCAATTTTATTTTAAATCGTATTTGCACATATGGAAACTAAGATCCTTATCAATCGAGTTTGCAAATTTAATGATGATTTAGAAATAATCTTTCCAGTAAATCCGAAAAAAATTCGAGGTTTCAAAAAATAATATGTAAT
>JAQBSW010006175.1:0-50872 GCA_029291075.1 Eudiplozoon nipponicum
GAAGGAATACCTAGCTACTATGAGTAAATTTATCAGGATAAATCACAGAAATGAGGCAAACTAAACCTCTCCACAACACCATTATGGCCAAGTTAGCATTCGGGCAAGGCAACATCAGCAATACAGCTTCCTTGCAGATTTCACTGTATCACGTCATAAACAAACCAAACCTCGCAGCTAACTTTGCCCTACTAAGAAAAGAAAGTTACGAAGATGATTCTACTAGACATCTGCAACAAGATCGCCACTGAGCTCGATTCGATGCCATATCGCTAAGGGTTTCTAACCAAGAATTATGATGCTCACGAGGACCCTATCCTGGCAGACGAGTGGGTCCTATACTACTCAATTTGGAAGTAAGTGACTTCAACTGTCTCTGCCATGTAAAAATCTGCCCATCCTGTTCCTTACGCCAATCTGGTGCTGGATGAGAGAACAGAGCTCAATTGGGCAATCGAAATGAGGGCATATGCAAAACGTGACCGAGCCAACGAAGTTGATGGAGCCTTATTTATTTTTCTAACGAGGAGCACATGGTAGATCCAAAAATGTCTCTACGAATGTCAACGTTAGTTATTCATTGTTGGTAACCAACATGTGCTATACTTCTCAGACAATGATGAGAGAATGCCTGTAAGCGTCTCAAATCATCAACTTTAAGAGAAGAGTTTCATTAGCGTATAGTAAGACTGCGCGTACAGATGCATTGTGAACACGACCATTAAGGCAAAGTGAAATATTCGCGTTTCTCCATAAATGACGAAGGTTCGAGAACGCTACTCTAGCTTTCGCAATATGTATTCTCACCTCGTCGGATATATTGCCTAAGTTATTGATAAAGCTCCAAAGATATTTAAGCCTGTCGACTATGTCTAGATCTTCATTCTGCAGTCGCAACATTGGAGTGGTGGGTGATCCTCTAACAGTTTCTTATATTTAAAGAGTGCGAATTTCAAACCGAAAGACGGAACAACATCCGTTAATCTATTCAAGGTGGCTTGGGCAGCATCCTGATTGTCGAATAATAGTACGATATCGTCCACATAGTTAAGATTGACTGGTTTATCACCCGGGAGAACTTCAATTCCAGCATCCTGAATGTGTGGGAGAGTGTTTATCATAATAGCGCTGATTACAAAGTTAAACAAAAATGGGGAAAGTAGACAACCTTAACGAACACCACTGCTGGTTTTAAAGTTATGGGTTATTCGTTATAGACCTTAACGCGACTAGAACTTTTTTTGTAGGGAGCTCGTGTACTATTAACAAATTTTGTGGACACAGCTTTTCAAAAAATATGGAGAAAAAAATCATTGCGATTCACCGAATCAAATTCACCCTTGAAGTCTAGAAAGACGGTTATTTTGGGACGGTGATATAAATGTCTCCGTTCAAGAACTTTCCTTAACCTAAAAATATTATCTATACAACCTCGTCCTGCGCGGAATTCGGCCTGTTCTTCTCTAGTATGTGATTCACGTGAAGCGCTAAGACGATGTAGGATAATCGAAGCAAATAACTTAGATACGACCGGAGTTTATACCACAATGGTTATCGCACGAATTACGATTGCCTTTTTTGAAGATGGTAATGATAGTCGATTCATTCAAATCAAGTGGTACGGTTTCCCCATTCTATATAGTATGAAAAAGTTTTGTCAACGCTCCTGAAATTATATCGCCACCATCCTTAAACAATCCTGAAAGCAAATCATCGGGGCCTGCGGCTTTGCGGCATTTAAGAGATAGGATTGCATCGCGTACTTCTAACTCGCATGGTTCTTCAGGAATTAAATTCCACGCTGTTGATGCAGACATGCTTTCAAAAATCGGAACTGACGCGGGTGGCCAAGAAAATTGATCTTTGATGTGTTCAGCCAACCTGTCAACACGACTTATTTTATCGGTTATTAAATCGTTGTTACTATCATTTATAGTTTCACTAACTTTTAATTTTCTCGGATCTGTTGCGCGAATAAGTTTGAACAAACAGCGACTAATGCCTGTTGCGAAAGCTACTTCCATTTCTTAAGTCGTTCTGGTCCAAAGGTTTTCGAGATCGACTTTTAGATTGCGCTTAAGTTGGCGTCTTATATTGCGACGAATATAGTTATGAGTCGAGCCATGTTGAATTTGGCGCCTTATTTCGAGTATCTCCATAGATTTTACAGAGAGCCAATGATTATTTCTACGGGGACCTGCAATGCCATTTACAGTAGTACCTGCATTATGCATAGTGGAACTAATCTTGGACCAAAGTATATTCGGGTTTTCGCCATCCAGACCAGTTAGATTAACTTTCAGAATATTTTCATAATAATGTCGGAAGGACGGTTGTTCGAGATTGCCTACATCAATTTGGGGTTTATTCTTAATTATTTTCCATGAATTTTTTAGTGCAAATCTACAACGGATAAATACATGGTCCGAGTCGACATAATTGTTCCAAAAAGAACGAAAAACCTGGATGCCATCTATAACTAATTGCTACCTGGTCTATTTGAGTTCACCGAGTTCTGGAGGACGTCATGTAGCGCAACGTCTAACACTAAGTCTGAAGTTTGTACTACTTTAATATAGTCTATGTTCAGCGCAGCTATCCAAAAGCCGTTCACCATTATCGTTGCGCGTCGAGCTAAAAGGGTATCTTCCACCTAAATGAAATGTTGTAACTTAAGCTCACAACTTGATCATTTATGTCACCCACAATCAGGACTATATCTGAACTTCTTACTCTACTTAGTAAGGAGCTTAATTCGGAGTAAAAAGCTTCTTTGCTGCAATCGGTAGGAGCATATGCAGTTACAACGAAGAGGCAACGATGATAACGATTTTTTGCTTTGATTTTAGTAGATGTATTTACACGTGCCGCACATAGTCGACTATATAAATGGATCCATTCAATTAAGCAAGCTTCAGCTCGCGCGCTAAGGGCAATACAATCACCCCATGGCTGTGTCCCTATATGACCCAGCAAGGTTCATGCTACCAATCAAGGGTTGACTAGCTTGAGCCCGCCGGTCTTCAGACCAGGAATTTATATATATATATATATATATATATATATATATATATATATATATATATACTCTCTAAATTCTCGCAACAAACGGTATATAAATGTGTTCAGTTATTGCAGAAACGTTATCCCCTCCACAAGCTGTGCGTCGTTTAAATTGTTCTCGATTTCGCTTCCTTAGTAATTGTTTAGGCCGGACACAATAGCGCATTGAGCAGGTAATGAATTTATAATAATAAACAATGTTAGACTGTTCGGTTGCAGGAAGTTCATCCTTTAAATTTAAATTCAGCAGGCGCTTTGTAGTATAAGCAAGCATCAACCGTGCCTTAGGTATCCTAAGAGTCACTGTTTTTAGTTAGTCGAGTAATGATTTCAGAGTTGCGCCCCTTTAAAAGATTTACTGACATCTACTGTCTTCTGTTTGGGAACTATTGAATTATTTTTTGTCGTTGCTTGTTTCATTTTTGCTTCAACAAAATTTGTGTGGTATCCGGTTTCTAAAAAATTTATTTTGATCATCGCCACTTCTTGACATTGAAATTTATCAGAACCGATTTTCTATATTATGTCGGATAAATTGCGTATCAAATCTCCTTTTTGTAAAATTTGGACAGCGATTTAATAATGGATGCACTGTGTAATGTAATGACTAAAATCTCGACGTGACAATGATGTCCCACAGCATTTAAGCTCATGTATGATTTTTAGTACAACATTATTATGCATCTGTTTGGAAGCAAACATGTATTATAAAGCAGGTATTTAAAATTACTAATGCATACTTAAGGCTGAACTAAAAGTTAGGCACGAGCCGTCAGACTCCATCGCTACTTTGAGAGATCACTCACATTTCACTTAAATTCAAACATGGCGAGGCCTGTGAAAGGAAGATATTATATGTTGTACATCGAAAATGACCAATTTCCCGGACGATTTCACAAGATATGTCGTTCATCTACTACAAATTTAACTAAGAAAGTAATACGTCGATTAAAAAATGCAATAGAAACGCATAACCAGCAACTTGACAATGTGGATAGCTTTCTGATTCTACCTATATTGGCTTGGTCGTTAATGCGGATTCCCTAAGAATTTATTATTAATGTATCATCTAGTCGACCTATTTCTGCAATCAAATTGTTCAAGTATGTATTAGGTTTTGCGAACCTAGTAACAAATTAGTTCAGTTGTGACCAGAAGGATAAACCAAAGGCAGTATGAACGGAAAGTATAATCTCATTCACATTCGTTTCGTGCTTACTGGCGACTCATCAGTAGGAGCCGGTATTACGCCCTTTAACCACTATATATTTGGTGGAAGAATGTGGAATAATAGGACGGTACAATCTCCTAGACGAATGTGTAAACCTGTAATAGTGAAGCTAACATAATCAAAAGTCAACGACAATGCGACTTCAATGCTAACTCACACTATATAATATATATACCGAGTCTGTAAAGGATACTAACACATTCGTCTAGGAGATTGTACCGTCCTATTATTCCACAATCTTCTACCAAATATATAGTGGTTAAAGGGCGTAATACCGGCTCCTACTGATGAGTCGCCAGTAAGCACGAAACGAATGTGAATAAGATTATACTTTCCGTTCATGCTGCCTTTGGTTTATCCTTCTGGTCTCAACTGAACTAATTTGTTACTAGGTTCGCAAAACCTAATACATACTTGCATATATATTAGTTCTTCGCAACAAACAGTATTTAATCAAATTGTTCATTTGTGCAGACAGTCCTTTAATCAACGTTTGCAACCCATCAGAAGCCATTTGTAAACTTCACAAACTTGTTTTATTTTGAATCAATTACCTATAGAGGATTTTGCTCGGATAAAGAGCGTCGAGTCAGTAAAAAAATTTACAAATAACTATTAATTATGTTCATTTCTACGGCTCAAAGTCTGCTTCCGTTATTGTACTGACTGGTTCATTCTAAAACGGGCGCATCTGCGAGGACTTCCTGCTGAATTAATGCCAGACTCTTGGTGTGCTATTACTCTCCATGGTGGCTATTACTACACGGCCATGTCTCAGCGTATGAACATCGTATCAATATTATTCATCTAGACGCGCCTGGTATGTTCAACGAACATTGATTGCGCGGGCGAGAACAAAAATTATTTAAATCCCGGTTGCGATCTTGATATAAAAGCCAGTTCCATCTAGTAGAATCGTTTCATCCTGATTGGGAACCCTTCATGTACCGTCCAGTATTGCCTTTTTTACACTATACAATTATTAGATTATACTGACAAGTGTATGCATGCAATTGGGCAGAAGTTTATATCAAGATCGCTACTTTGATTTAAATAAGTGTTGTTAATCGCCTGGCTTTGAACGCAGCCGACATAGAAAATAAGAAACTATACAAGGATCAACCTAATAATGAGCCATCATCCTTCGCATTTCCAGAGAAACTCGACGCGCTCATTTACAACTGTATGAGTTTGAGGCCATCAGTAAAACAGGAAAAAGTCTTATCGCGTGGACCAAAATTTTGTATATATTGCCGAACCATAAGAACTAGACAACAGATAAAGAAGAACAAAAGCCGCACAGTAGTGTCTATACGAAGACGTAACACCATGGATTGCTTAGGAAGATGAATTTTGTCCACTTATGAGGCTGAACTTTTTTTGCCTATGAACAGTTTAAAGTGAGACACAAGCAAGGTATACTTATTCTCTAATTTTAAATCGCCAACGCAGATTTCGTCTGTCTTATAGTGACAAATCTGTGAAGGCTAGTTTGCGATTTAGGTCAAAAGCGACATGGAAGAGCATCCGCAAAAAGAAAGAACTACAAAATTATACGAGATGTTCTACAACTTATAGTTGCGAGCAATGTACGATTTCAGTGGCGTTTTGAATGAATTACAAGAATGAGCCAAAGTCCTTGGTTTCAAATCCTGGCCACCGTACTCCTGGCGGCAATTAGTAGGCGTCCAATAAGGATGAAACCGCTCTAATTAATGAAGTGAATTTGCTATATTATGCAATGCTTAGCGTTTACCGATAACGTAGTTCCATCATAACAATATAAATTGAAAAGGCGTAATGAAATAAATGCAATAAATAACAAAGCCACGAATGGGCGTATTTTTTTAGTAGCCAGGACTACTGCGGGGACATTTCGAACCCACGACCTCTTGTTCCATAGCCAAACTGTTCATCTTCAGCGCATTGGGGTTCGCACATTACATGCGATTTTGTCTTCAAACGTTCTTTTTTGAAAAGATGCCGCTTCCTTTGAACACCCGTTAGTATATTTTTAGCACAAAAATCAAATTATTACTAAACGGTAGCCTTAGTGTGTCGATTAAGAAAGTTATATCACAAAACAATATAAATGTCAGATTTAATTATGAAGAGCTTTCGGGTACTACTACTGAGGAATCAACCAATATGAACAAAAATATGGTTTTGTATATTGCCTTTATAAGCTTATGTTGTTTAGTCTTTTCGACATTATATATATATATATATATATATACTGAAATTTTGGTAAAATACTTCAACTCAATTTCGCATTACCAGATAGCATAGTTATTGTCTTATAATGAGAGATCAGATATGGCTAGTTGAAAATTTAAGACGAAGGCGATTTTCATGAGAACTCATTAAGGTAAGACAAAGCGATAGACATATATTTGTATAAAGCTCAAAATTGCCCTCAATGCGCAGTTGCATAGTTGAGCCGTATGATTGTGAAAACAATGCTCATGGTTGCAATTTTGGTTACTTTCTATTGTGAGTCTAATAGAGACTAAACAGAGCTAGCATACAGATCGCGCTTGAAATCTAATTCTATATTTTGTTTATACTGGCAATTTATATATATATATATATATATATATATATATATATATATATATATATATAAGTAATTATATAAATTAATTAGTAAACTGAGGTATATCATGATATTAATGAAATAAGTACCACAAACCTCATACGAGTCACGTTTAACACTCAACACACTTAACAATCTGTACATAGCATCATGTCATTTAAAAATTAAAATGTACATAATTTCTATTTGTCTACAAGCTGAGATTTGTGTACATCACACTGCTATATATCGCCATTAATATAAGCAGCTGCTTTGTATTATGGCTTGCTTTACACGTTCAGTCGATTTCAGTCACAAAAATTTAAAGTTCGTTATTTTAATTAGAAATTCTTGATACTACAATATTAAATCCCTCATACTTTTGTCCACTCATTTGCCTTATGGTTAGTGAAAGAACGGTGGACCTGACTTATTATCCGGTATTCCGAAAAAATGACCTTGGCCCATGAGATTGCTATTCCACCTCTTTACAGAATCCAATCTTATATCGGAATTGCCTCTGAAGTCTGGCGATCAGGAAGTTCAAATTGCTTCTTAAAATAACATCTCAACCAACGAAAACACCGTTCCTTAACAAGATGTGGTGAGGATGGCATATAGAACAATAGTAGAATTGTCGTTTCTATCAATCAGTGAGGGATTTTCTAGTGCTGTCATTCCACAAAAGTTATCATCACCGATCGACCGAATATTGCGTGCGAAATTCCGCTATCTTTTCACCCAGTAATGTTATTTTTGTAGGATTGTCATAACAAGCCCATCCATAAAGATTGCAGAAGGCATAACTCATGAAATTTATGAGTCTTAATATACAATAACTTTAAAAAAATAACTCAAAACAATGTTTGTTTAAATAAACAATTTTCTAACATTCCTCACAGAATTTTTTAAGTAACAAAGTTGTATTCCAATTGGTTCATTAGACAACATAAGTAACTTTCACTGATCTGCAGATGAAGTTATTCTGAAATAACGATCGCTCCTTAGTACGTATATTTTCATTTGGTGATTACGTATATATATATATTAATTTTATCAATCGATAATTTCCATCAATCGTAATAATTATACCGCCTAATACAATAAAGACGATAATTATTTATTGGTTAATTTTCTTTTAATACTTACTATTTATGACATTTTTTCATAATTAAGGAGCATGTGGGCTTACTTCTGAATCACATATGAAACCGTTTGGTTTGTAAATTCAGTCCTTATTAACGTTTCCTAACGTTCAGATGATAGTAACCTTGATCAAATCCATCGAAGGCATTTGTTTACAAAACTGTCTAGGCGGTGGAAGCAAAAGTCAGCCAATTTTAAATTCGCAGCGACAAGCATACTTAGCGTGATTATCCTGCATGTAAAGCTCATACAGATGATCTAATGGTGACATAGTGGTTTGCGTAATTTGTTAAACGCTCATATATTTAGAAATCTCTTAAAAAGCCGATCTGCCAAATTTCACTTGGGACAGAAAGACGTTGGACGTTCATCATTATCCGAGGCTTCTGATAAACTTTCGTCATAACGCCAGGTTTCTAGGAATTTAGCTTTAGATCAAACGGAATGTTCATTTCTTGAAAAAGTTAATATCTGTTCGCAACTCATATATTTTAACTATAATAAATCAGTACCTTCAGTGTATTGCTGATTAGCTAGCCTAGCGCTACAACCGACCTCCGGTCCAAGAAGTTTCAAAGAGACCCCATTAAAGCCAAAATCCAAAGGGTAATTTAACAAAGTGGGGGCCAGGGCACACATTTGTCAAAAACCGAAAACAATCACTAAAACTCGAGAAAGAGGGAAACTAAAGCTGAAACAAGCCGATGAGTTATTATCATATGGGTTTGAGGAGAAAGAGAACTAAAATTCCATTAAGCAAGAGATAGAACATTCTTGACCTTAAACGACACACGAGGATGAGCAAGGACAAATGGAAGTCACCACGTATGCTATGGATTTTTCCTTTAGTATAAGACGGTAGTGTTTTCAGTCGCCTTTCTCTTAATTTTTTCTGCAATTCGTTCATTTGAACCCAGTTTTTACCGCGTCTATCTGGCATCGACGGCCTTCTAGTTGGTGACACTACTTACCCTCTGGTGTTTTTCCGACGATACTGGATGTCTCGCGATATCGCACGTGGATCCATCTATCCAGGTATTCCCAAAATAAGATTAATTATATTAGGATTTATTTTTTTGTGTGGATTAATTTCTTTTGGTGGAAACTAGATGCCGGCTAGCCTTGTTTTCAGTTATGGTAACCATACTTAATTTATCACAAAATTTCTGTTTCATAACTGTTCATAATTAAATATAAAAACCGTTCATATTTAGGAAAATAAGTTATTGCTAAAATATAGTCAATATAAACAAAGTGTATGACTAGTACTAGAGGGACGAAAGAGGAATCTTTACTTGTGATTGCTCACTAATTGAGAATAGCGTGCGATTCACTAATATTTATATCTGTTACAGCTTATGATAATAATTTCATAGCTATTCCGTGTATTTTATTATTGGCAAATTGGAAGCGTTATATCCGATGTTCGAAGTAGAATCTCACATTGAACAGACTACTCATCCAAATTAAACGAATATTGGTTGCGCGGGTGGTGATAACAATTATTATAATCAAGGTTGCGGTCTTGATGTAAACACCTGACCCATTAATTACTTACATATGTCAGTATAAACTAAGAATTGTATAGTGTAGAAAAGGCAATTCATCCAGTAGACTGGTTTCGTCCTTATTGGCCAGAATTTGCCGCGGACAGGGCTCGAACCTGGGCACGTCTGTTTCGGAATCTGGTACTCTAACCACTGAGCCATCCTGCCATCCAAATGATCGCTAAATGTGCAACGGTGCGAGGCTAGCAAAATATTGTCTTTTAGCGTTATCTCGTTACAACGACGGTAGTGATAATAGCTTTTAACAAGTGATCCGGACAAAAAATGCGAATAAATAAGGCATTCGGGTTGCAGTAATCAATATTTCGAGGCATGTTGCCTGCTTATTCGTAGTATATGACGCTGCTAAATCAGTGGATAAATTTCTTCTATGGAGGCTGTGACTTAATACTGTCTTAGCATAAACCACACTCAGAGTTGTAATAGAGTATTTGCAGTACAAATGTTGGTTTCGAATATAATTCAGTATCAAATGATTTGACAGAATACATTGATATTTCTTACTCTACCTTTGTTCATTTGAGGTAGTTAAACAGAATTTATAGAACAAAATTTTCTGAAAATAAAGAAAATTCATTTGTACTGCAAGTGCCTGGTATATTCACATTAGTCTGTCAGTGGTTTTCTTTCTAAATTCATTTTAATTTTTCAATCCCAATAATCTGTTTCCTGTCTGAATGAAGTGTGGTAAAAGTAAATTTACTAGCTGACCTAACAACTCGACAACTATATTTTTTTCATATGACTATTTTCTTGCAAAAAAGAAGATTTATTTAAGTAAAGCTTGCAAACCCGAAATAAATACGACTTTCAACTTTTAAATTTGTCGTGATCATGATCATGCAGACCTATACAAAAGCAAAAAGTGACTAATGTTTCATTGCCACATAATCACATAAGTGGTTCATGGTTATATGTGGACTGTAAAATAACACCAGGTCGCCCATTCCTAGTACAATATATCGAACCGTAATGCACAGTTAATATTGTGAACCCCATTGCACCGGACAGGAATATCGGATGACCAAATTCTAAGCATTCCCGATCGCAGTGTTTCTACAGTTTTGATTCTATCCACATAGACAATCATTCAATAATAGCGCAGTTGGTGACAATTTTTGTTTAATTTCAGTTTGCCGGCTTGAAATTAAAAAAAATCCCATGTTAAGTTAAGAGTAAGCGTCTGTTGGATTTGAGTCACACTACAGGAGGTGGCGACAAAGCACCAACCTTCGTCTTCTTTAAAACGTTTTGCTTTCAAATATGATGCACATACCATCCAGTTAGCTAAGCAATAAAACAATCAGAAAGAAAACCGTAAAAGACTAGTTTTGCGCCAAAACACAAATATCAGAATACCAATCTAAATCATAAACACAATGAATACGCAATTCACTTAAAACTTAAACCAATGAAGTAAAACAGGTAAATCACCTTTGCCAAGTCAAGTTGTGTTTTGGTAAAATCGCTTTTCGTATTCCTCGTTAAGATTTTTTGTGCTGTCGGTGTGTTGGCAATCTTTAAACCATTTTGTGTTGGCCGTCTGGGTTTACCCTTGTCGACAACATCCCAAACATCAACTTTAATTACATTGTCTCTCTGGCCATTATTCCATTTGATGCTTGCTACCTAGAAATTTAAAATAAAGTCATAAAAAAAAATAAATCAAATTAAATTATTAAAGAATTATTGATTGCGCGGATAGTGGTAAGAATTCTGTAAATCAGGTAGCGAGCTTGACGTAAACACCAATCCCTTTGCATTTAACCAGTTGTCGAACAACATAGCAAAACTACCGTCAGTCACTCGTACTTACTTACTTTACTTTACTGCGGCTGACTCCTTTTGGTGGATAAGCCGGCTCCAAGACATTTCATGGAGTTTCTTGGGAATTTGGTACAAGTGGTGTCCCCTCACCACTCGGCTTTTTGATTAAGGACGCACCTCTAGCCTTTGCACATCCAAGCGCAGTCTGCAAGGCAGCAGTAAGTTGCATGGTTGCCGGTGGCTGTTGAGAGCTCATTCGCAATTCGGAAGTACGGGGTACCGTCCAGGAGTCCATGTAATCCTGTGGCTGTTGAACCCTTTTGTGGCGGGGAACATACGCCGAGTCATGGTGCCGTCGTCGGGCTCATGTGGTATTTTATAGGAGATCCGATTGCCGGTCGGAAATCCACCACGCCCTGGTGACACCAACGCCATAGCCCCGTTAGCCCATGTACGATCGGCCATCGAGACATGGTTGACACCGTCGTACCACGTTGAGGAGGGGATGGACTTTACGACGGAGTCACTCGTACTGACCTTCCATGATTATCATCAGGGTACAACGGCAAACTTACTAGTGTGGATCCAAACGCATTGCATATATATGGAAAGCAAAAAAAAAGATATGCAGCTCTCAGCTCTAGTGGTCTAAAATATATTGTATTTGACTGGAAATGTCGGCTGCACAATTTCCATGCAGTGACGAGCATTAACTGTTTGCAGCTTCACCACACACACGTCAATATATATATATATATATATATATATATATATATATATATATACACGTTGAAATGCGATATACGTGTAGCTGACGGTAGTTTCGCTATGCTATTCGGAGACTGGTTTAATACAATGGGATTGCTGTTTACTTGAAGCTCGCAAACTTGATTTAAATAATTGTTACCACTACACAATGATTGTTTAATTATAGTGCCTATATAAATATATATATATATATATATATATATATATATTAAATTTCTACAGCTTTCTCATATATATATATATATATATATATATATATATATATATATATGTCTTGAGAAATCTGTAGTTAGTTAATGTGCGTGACAGCATAGAAATTGTTCAGCCGACATTTCCAGTCAAGTACAGTGTATGCGAGTCTACAAGAGGTGAGAGCATATAAGCCACTTTTGCTTTCCATATATATGCATTGCGATTTGATTCTCGCTAGTCAGTTTGCCATCTTACTCTGATGATGATTATGGGAGGTCGAAACGCGTCAGTACGTCTGATTGACGATCGTTTTGCTATGTTGTTCGGCGAAAGGTTCATTATCATCATCATGCCCAGCCACACAAAAGTCAAAAGTGATTAATGTTTCACTGCCATATAACTATAAGTTGTGAAAAAATGTCTATAAGTCAATTTAGACAAATTATTAGTGAGATTTACGAGAGACAGAGAGAAAGAGGCAGAAAGAGAAGGAATATCTTGCTATTGAGTAAATTTATCAGGATAAATTACAGAAATGAGGCAAGCAAAACCCTTCCACAACACCATTATGGACAAGTTAGTATTCGGGCAAGGCGACATCAGCAATACAGATTCCTTGCGGATTTCACTGTATCACGTCATAAACAAACCAAACCTTGCAGCTAATTTTGCCCTACTAAGAAAGGAAAGTTACGAAGTTGATTCTACTAGACATCTGCAACAAGATCGCCACTGAGCTCGATTCGATGCCATATCGCTAAGGGTTTCTAACCAAGAACTATGATGCGCAAGAGGACCCATCCTGGCAGACGAGTGGGTCCTATACTACCCAATTTGGATGTAAGTGACTTCAATTGTTTCTTCCATGTCAAAATCTGCCCACCTTGTTTCTTACGCCAATTTGGTGCTGGATGAGAGAACAGAGCTCTACTGGGCAATCGAAATGAGGGCATAGGCAAAACGTGACCGAGCCAACGAAGTTGATGGAGCCTTATTTGTTTTTCTAACGACGAGCACTTATTGTCAGATCCAAAAATACGTCTACGGATGTCAACGTTAGTTATTCGTTGTTGGTAACCAACATGTGCTATACTTATCAAACAACGATGATCGAATGCCTGTAAGCGTCTCAGATCATCAACTCTAAGAGGCCAAGTTTCACTAGCGTATAGTAAGACTGCGCGTACAGATGCATTGTAAACACGACCTTTTAGGCAAAGTGAAATATTCGCGTTTCTCCATAAATGACGAAGGTTCGAGAAAGCTACACTAGCTTTCGCGATCCGTATTCTCAACTCGTCGGACATACTGCCTACGATATGTAAACCTGTCGACTATGTCTATATCTTCATTCTGCAGTTGCAACGTTGGAGTGAAAGATTAAATATAATGGGATTGGTTTTTACTTCAAGCTCGCAATATTGATTTTTTTAAAATCAATCAAATCTATGAAGCACGTTTTCTTACAACCTGATTATTCTGAGCTCCTCTGTTGACATCCAGATGCCATATGTCGACCATGATGTCAGAGGTTCTGCTCCCGTACTAAGGAGTTCGTCGCCAGTCACATTCGTCTTTATTCTTTCTATCTCGTGCAGGTTAAAAAGGCCGCTAATGCCAACTAAGACGAAAGCCGACTTGAGCTTTAGAAGTGACGATTTCACAAGAGAAGCTGTTATCAAATCAACAATGGCCAGATTCGTATTATCAGCATTATTGCGACGTCCAGTGCTTCTCAGTTATCAAGCTTAGAGTTGCCGATAATGGCTCACCCTGAAGCTGATTTGATCATAACGGCGTTGGCTAGATATCAAGTTTTCATCGTTTCCGTGTGCTTACTGGATCCTCCTTATCATAAATTAATCCCCTCACAAAATATTTTCGCTTAAATTATTATTAATGTTGATTCCAATTTTTATATTTTTTCATATTTTTTAAATTGTAGTTTATTTTTTCAGATTTGTTCTTGTGGTTGGCAGTGAAGCATCAGTTACAAACGATTTTTATATTACTATTCATGATGATGATGAAAAGATAGACAATATAAAAACCTATCTTTAAGAAAATATTTATTCACAGTATCTTTTCCAAGTGCAAAGAGAAAAAGATCTTTTTTCGTCAGCAAGAACCGTTTCTTTCCTTTAATATTCTCAAGTATCTACAAATGAACATGTTTTTATATATAAACTGAAAAGAAAAACAGGATAGAAAATAAAAACATGGAGAGAGTGTGAAAAATGGAACAACAAAACAATTTCGTGCGTCACCTCCAGTTCAGGCTCAATGTCTGAACGTGCTTCTTCTGCTTGCATAAATCCGGCTGCAATTTGCTTATCCATAAAGCTTCGTAAGTGGCTAACTCCGTTCTGTTTTTGCAGTTAGAAATTATCTTATTTGCTACATCTGAAGAATATACGTGAGGTTCAACGATGTGTTGCGCAATTGCAGACGTGTATTCACAATATGCTTTTAAACGAGCGCTTAATTTGCAATGTTCTCTCATTCGAGTAATTAATCGTTTTGTCGATCGGCCTACGTAAGTTGATCGAAAACTTGCGCAAGTATATTGGTAAATAATATATGATGTCGAAATTAACGCTTGTGTCCCTCTGACTGCTGGTAAAGGCAAGTGTGTTACCATAAATACCACTCGTGGTTTAGCTGCATTAAATGTGCGTGTTAATGCCGCTTCAACCTTCTTTTGTGCTATTAGAGAAACTGCATCCCTCTTAAATGGGATGTTCAGGTAGACAGCTTCCTTTTCTGGTCAGAAAAAAATTATTATCTAAGCTAATAACTTATTCATGTATTGTGGCAAAATCCAGTTTTGTTATCGAGCTAATTGAGGGTTTAGTCGCTGATAAGTGAATTATTTGAAATTGTAGTATATTTGGCGAGTTATTATAATATATCATGATTAAATTTCAGTCGTTAAGATCGCCGTCTGCTGAGCGTTGATTCAAACGTATGATGGAGATTAAGCAATGGTTGCTCTAATCATTTACATATACTTCAAATTGGCAATGAATTCGCTCCTTTAAATAAGTAATCTTCACATATTGCGATTCATTATCTTAAACTCTAATACTGCAGAAGATTGTAAACATAAATCATCTACATGACAAAATTTTGTCATTATTAGACAACACTCTGTAAAAGTCACGTCAGCTATGGACAGAACTAACACTCGCGATCATTTAGTTCAGAACCATAAAGGTTATCCACCTCACCACAGTATCTGCACATTCATGCAATTACAGTTTATACCAATAATATAAGATAAAATAATGTCACTCAACCTTAACTCAATATCTCTTTCAAAATTAACAGAATTTCTGCTCTATAATGAACGATTGAGTTTGGAGAGTTGCTCCACTTTGCTAAATTTGACATTAACGCGTACCCAAAGTAGCAAATGATTCAAACATAGTTGGTAAAAAGAAGTAAAGTTACACACAATAAGCGTGGCTCCCGACGTTGAAAAGGATCCTTTTGGCTTTAAATAAAATGGACATGGATTGGATTGATGCACGCAGACATCCTGATTAATATTGAATAATTGTCCAAAAAGGACGAGAACACGATCTGGAAGATACTTTGCACTTTTTATCCCATGCAATGCTTAGGTTAGGCCAACAGCACGCATAAAATTGAATTCAATCTTAATATATATATATATTTCTTCCTAATTAGAAATATACTGTGTAATATTAAAAGGCATGGACATTATAAAGAGTATATATATATATATATATATATATATATATATATATTAAATTAAAGCCTAATGACAGAGTTAGGATTATATGTGTGTTGTCGGTAAAAAGGAAAAATTGCAAGAGGTAGCAATAGCAATACAACCAGAAGACCTATTTCGTCTTATTAAGAACTCGTCAAGAATTGTTCAGTGTTCCCCGCAGACGGAACTAGAACCGGGGCAATTTTTTTTGGAGCCTGGAAATCGATGCACTTCGAAAGCCGTGCTGCATACCACACGCAATTTGAAGTCATATGCCAACATTTTTTGTTTTGGCTAGCATTTCGTTCAGGTAGAGCCTACTCTGAATCTCTGAAGACCTGAAGTTCTAACTAGCCACCCTCGATCCGTCATTATATAGCAGACTCCAGGCAAATGGGAGAAGTTATATTCAATTTAAGTCTAATGGCAGGATTTCAGTATAAACCAAGCATTATATGATTTAGCACCAGCAATTTATTTAGTGGACCAAATTTCGTCCTAATCGGAGACTCTTCAATAACTGTTCACGATCCGCCTTTTAACAGAACTCGAACCGGAGCGCAATAGCTTCGAAGTCTGAGACTATGAATATTGCCACCTGTGCTGCACACTAATCACAATTTTAAACAATATAATATCTTAAGTCTTTTAGTTAGCCCCTTGTTAAAAAAATTTAAAATTTTGTATGACATAAAATTGCGTGTAGTGTGCGGCACAGATGGCACCAAAGACAGCGTCCGAGATTTCGAAGAAGATAAGTCCAGGTTCGATTCCTGTCCACGGCAAATTGTGGGCAGTATTTGACGAGATCCCAATAAGCACGAAACACATCTACTATGAGATTGCTACCCGATGCAATGTTTAGTTTAAAGTAACCTATATATATATATATTATATATATATATATATATATATATATATATATATATTTATATATACATCCTGGGTTTTTCATTGATTATGTGGGTGGCAACAAGTTGGACTCGGTTTTACTTCTATTTCTTATTCAAGCTTACTGGCGACTCATCAGTAGGAGCCGGTATTACGCCCTTTAACCACTATATGTTTTGGTCAAGAATGTGGGATAATAGGACGGTACAATCTCCTAGACGAATGTGTAAACCTGCAATAGTGAAGCTAACATCGTATAGTCTACGACAATGCGACTTCAACGCTAACTCACACTATATAATATATATACCGAGTCTGTAAAGGATACTAACACTATGGCTATTGTGTTAGTAACCGATACTAACATTATTGTACCGAAAAGGTACATGGTACTAACACTATGGTTTCCGAGTCGGAACATGGTACCAATATGATTGATATAAATTTATGCTATAGTTCACCGAAATTGAGAATTACAACAATTTCTGAACACCTGTTACTCCAGTAAATCCATACACCCTGGCCTTGATCGATATCAGTTATCACATTTCGCGGTAAGCATGACATCATTCAATTCAATATATAACAGTTAAATACTGTTTGTTGCGGAGAACTAATATATATGCAAGTCGCCAGTAAGCACGAAACGAATGTGCATGAGATTATACTTTCCGTTCATACTGCCTTTGGTTTATCCTTCTGGTCATAACTGAACTAATTTGTTACTAGGTTCGCAAAACCTAATACATACTTGCATATATATTAGTTCTCCGCAACAAACAGTATTTAACTGTTATATATTGAATTGAATGATGTCATGCTTACCGCGAAATGTGATAACTGATATCGATCAAGGCCAGGGTGTATAGATTTACTGGAGTAACAGGTGTTCAGAAATTGTTGTAATTCTCAATTTCGGTGAACTATAGCATAAATTTATATCAATCATATTGGTACCATGTTCCGACTCGGAAACCATAGTGTTAGTACCATGTACCTTTTCGGTACAATAATGTTAGTATCGGTTACTAACACAATAGCCATAGTGTTAGTATCCTTTACAGACTCGGTATATATATTATATAGTGTGAGTTAGCGTTGAAGTCGCATTGTCGTAGACTATACGATGTTAGCTTCACTATTGCAGGTTAACACATTCGTCTAGGAGATTGTACCGTCCTATTATCCCACATTCTTGACCAAAATATATAGTGGTTAAAGGGCGTAATACCGGCTCCTACTGATGAGTCGCCAGTAAGCACGAAACGAATGTGCATGAGATTATACTTTCCGTTCATGCTGCCTTTGGTTTATCCTTCTGCTCACAACTGAACTAATTTTTACTAGGTTCGCAAAACCTAATACATACTTGCATATATATTAGCTCTCCGCAACAAACAGTATTTAATTGCCCCATTGTTGGCTGTTACGTGTACCAAAGTTATTATCCAAAGTGTTGCCTTTCGTTTCGCCTTGTTCCTCGATTTTGTTCTATCCACTTGTTAACAGTGCGGGCTGTGTGGATTGCAGTGCTGAATGCTCATATTGTTTTGAAATTTCTGTCGCCATATGTGGAGCTTTTATTCCGTTCGGTTTGTTGCCAATCCAATCGAATGTTTGGTGCGTGTGGTCGAGGGGGTGTTTGGCCTTGTCTGGATGCTAGTAAATTGTTTCGCGGCTAGCCGTTTAGAATATCATATTTATATATACGGAATTTAAATTTTATAGCAGGATTTTATTGTATGCGTGGTCGATATATATAATATTACATACGATGGGAAATGCAATTCATCTTTTGGACCGGTTTCGTCCTTATTAGGCACTCGTCACGTACTTGAAACAATAGCATTATTTTTGGCGTAAAGTTCCAATTGGTTGCTCTCCAGCAGTTATTACAGAACATAAACAATACAACCTGGAGAAGTGATATTGGATTAAAAATATATATTCAGAAAGAGGGATAGAAAGCTTTGGGGATATCAATACTCGAATAAAAAAAACATTCTAAAACAGATAGCGAGTAATACAGCCACATACCAATGTAATATTGCGGCAGTTCTGACAGAACTATGAAGTATATTGCATAAACCTGACCACACATATCAACCAATTGCATGTTTCCCGTTAATCACAACATTAATGATTACCTGAATCTCTGTTGTTGGCTTATAAATTTCGGAGAAAGCGTTCCCTTTGAGACGTTCAAACAAAGCAGTTTTTCCAGAGCATCGGTCGCCGCGAATAATGATCTTCACTGAAAGAAAAAGGAAAGTATATTATTCTAGTTATCAAATGTACAATAAATATGTTTAAAAATATGCCTCTAGAAATCCGCGTATATGTGATATGCTACGTTTGACAGAATTTTCATTCTTCTTTTCCTTTTTTATAAGAAACTGTGGTTATATAGTGAAACCCGTTATGAATATTAGATCAGCTTATATGTAACCTGTGTATATTCACTTACAACATAAAGTTGAATAGGCAATGAGTCGTATGAAATTAGACTTCGTTGCGCATTAACGTTCATAAATTCTGGAGCTGATTCAGTTTAGATTACATCCACCATCACAAATTCTCTACTTAAGTTCAATTTCAATCAAAATCGAATGTCATCTACAGTTGACATTATAACTGTGGCAATTCTATTTAGGTAAATGCAGCAGACAATTGAATTCACGCTTGCCTGAGCACATACCGAATTTGGGTATGTCAAATAAGATTGATGCTGCACGTACATCAATAACTAAACATATCTTGTCACGTAAAAAATTCAATACACCAACAAAATAATTTTAAAATTTAATTATGGCAAGGTATTTAAATACAATTTTAAATTTTGAATTTAATGCAAGAAAGAGGCGTTGTCTAGAATTATGCTAACAAAACCAATTCGTTCTTGCACTTAGCATACCATAGGGCTTTCCAAGAATTAAGCGAAGTGATGTTAAGATATGTTTCTCATTTTTAAACATTATGGATAAGGATTTTTCTACAGTAATAAACTGATTATGCCAACTGAGCATCGCCAGGAAGAAAAGAGAAATATTAGTCATTCTTTAAACCAAGCTTGTGGGCTTGAAATAACAACCAATTCCATTGTATTTAACCAACCGCACAACACAGCAAATCTAACGTCAGTCACACGTACGTATGCTTTACTGTGCGACAGGTTAAATACAATGGGATTGATGTTTATTTCACACCCACAAACTTGATTTAAGGACACGTTTTCACCATCCGCGCAATCATTGGCTGTCAATTACATCAAAATAAAAGCACTCAACGAATACAAGGCCTTAAATCTGAACTATCTACGTTGCATACAAAAAAATAACAAAAACTAAATGTGAGTATAAACATTATTATATTTTGCACATTCAGATCGGGTGCAGGTTGTTTGATATAAAGATCTTAGTGTAAGAGAACTAATTTTTCGACGTTTTATGCATAACTTTAACTTCTCATCATTTTCAACAATATTCTCAATTTTTTGATTTTCTTGAAGACGCTAGGCCTTGTTAAGTCAATTTCTGCGGTAAATCTTAATGCATTCTGTTGATCAGTTTATTTTAAGTGCGTACAAAATATTTGCTACTGCAAATACGTAAATTAGTAATCTATGTATCATTTTTAGCCAGGTGGAAAATTATCCTTATCATTTAGCTTCACGATTATCCGCTATTTTTAGAAAAACAATCGGAAAGTGTCTTATGTTGATGTCTGTACAACGATATAGATAGTATATTTTAAATCAAGTTTGAGAACTTGAATTAAGCATCAATCCAATTGTATTTCATCAGTCGCCGAATAACATAGCAAAACCACCATCAGTACTGAATAGATCTGGATAGTTGTTCAATAGGAAATTCTTCTTTATGTAATTCAGTTTTTCGTCGATTATGTGTTCAGAGCAGATAGTGGTCTGTAAATAGTTTAGAGTATAATTAACAAATTACTATTTATTTGAATTTCAAATTTTGAAAGATTCGTCGTAACTATAGGAATATTTTTAGAAAAGTAAAACTGCTTTATTTTTCTAACGATATTTAAATCATAATTAACGAGCATTGCGTAGTCGAATTTCTTTCGTCCTTGCCACCCATATGTCACCCGTAATCTTAATTGAGATCCAATCAAACCACACCCCCAACATCTTTACTAAAATATAATTTTCTCCAAGACAACATGTGTTTACAACACACTACCTGAGGAGATAAGGGCTCGACCACACGAAAAATTTAAAAAGGACGTTAATCTACATTTATTTAATAAATTATGCAGAGACAACACGGACGGAAACTAAACCTGTTACTTTCTCACCCGTAATACAACGGGTGGTTATTTGATATATTAATGGCTCCTAACCCGTTACTAGCCATGGACGAAAAATTTTCAGGATCCTCTCCGCGTCATTCGCTTACAAATGCCTGTTGATAATCCTTTTGATTTCTAATGAGGTTTTCCACTATTCATGCTTCCACGAATCCCCATCTGACTGCGGAAAAAACAAATTATGTTGTTTGCTACCTCGTGATTTCATCCTATGGAGTTCTATACAAATGATGCGCGCATGCTGCTATCATTTAGAATTCGGTATTCTACTGTGAATCGAGGTTCATTCATTTTTCAAGAATCCATTCCAGTCGATATTATTCTAGTCAAGAATATCTTTTATTTTAGTGTATATTTGGGGCTCTGCTACAGTCGGTTAGCGATACCTTTCTTATCAATCTTGTACCAGCCCCAATGCTATCTTTATTGATAAACATTTATGTCACTGTTTCACTTACTTTAACATCAGCCTGCTTTTTATTTTAACCTCGATGTGTTTTCTGTCAGACAAGATAGTCTTTGTTGACATATGAAAATGTATTATTTTTATTATTTATTAAATTTAAAAAATCACAATACTATCAATAAATGTTAAAACCTGATTAAATGAGTTTATCAACATATGACAGACAAGCAAACATCTAAAATTTTATATAAGAAAAATCATTTAACAAATCATGACTGATTCCCTGCACTCTGCATCCAAATTTAACATTATCAACATGTTCAGTCTTCAAAACACCAGGCAGAACATGGTCTCTTATGATCACATTTAATTGAGGAGCTGATACGAAATGTATTGATCCGCTCAAAAAAAATTCGGATACAGAGTGAAGAGGCCATTTTCACGACACCAAATACTCACTAAGCAATTTCTATATTCAAGATTGAAGGCTATAATAACGTAAAAATATTTTCGTGAACAGCAGTTTTATACAGGATTAAAACGACTTTCAGAAAACCCATTCAGAAAACTCAATATTGCAGTACAACATGCGAGCAAAACACTAATTATTACTACACAGCGTTACACCAGCACAACACACTTATGCATCACTGCCGCAAAACCACGAAATTTAAAGTTATATGTGGGCTGTAAATGAGCACTAGGTCGCCTCATACTAGTGCGTTCAACCCTTCCTTCAATATTACCACAATTCAATCCCTAAATCTGTCTGAAACCTGAAAATACATAATGAGTTATGACAGAGAAAGCCATGCGATCCATCATAATAAAACGCGAAAACTGATTTTTTCCAATACCTCTATTACCATGCTTCTTCATTAAATAAAATCCCACACATTATTTACCTATAATTACCACAATGTGTTAGTCTCAACATAACCCAGTTGAAATGCAACAAATAAATTTCAAGTCGTTAAAAATACCAAAACTCCAATTTATTTCAAAGATTTATGACTAATTGCCAACCTTCCAGTACACACTACAAATCATCTTTTAACTCATTGAACCGCTTTTCCAGTCAAAAGACTCCTAAAAACATACACTAACTCGAAATCGATCATGTACGGCAAACATGATTACACTACTACAGGCTATAGGTAATATTCGATCCTTAAAGAACGATGTCATGATAATATATCTGGACGACTCAAAGACATTTGATACAATAAACCTACACGAAATTGTTAACGAATTGCTTTTCAAATACTGTTTGTTGCGAAGAACTAATATATATGCAAGTATGTATTAGGTTTTGCGAACCTAGTAACAAATTAGTTCAGTTGTGACCAGAAGGATAAACCAAAGGCAGCATGAGCGGAAAGTATAATCTCATGCATTCGTTTCGTGCTCCTGGCGACTCATCAGTAGAGCCGGATTACCTCACTAACCACTATATATTTGGTAGAAGAATGTGGAATAATAGGACGGTACAATCTCCTAGACGAATGTGTAAACCTGTAATAGTGAAGCTAACATAATCTGTACCTTCCTATTATTCCACATTCTTCTACCAAATATATAGTGGTTAAGGGCGCAATCACTCCTACTGATGAAGTCCTCAACACAAACAAATACATGGCTCTTTTATCTACTGGCCTCCTTCTAATTCTTTAATATTACTAAGTAAAAAACAACACATACCTCTCTCTCAGATTCTCACAACTCATAACTCAATGCTTTCAACCAAGTGCCGAAATACGTATTTAATACCAACACACTCTATATAATACACACCGAGCACGCAAAATGATAAGAAAACAACCGCATTTGAGCTATCAAGACTATTATTGGTACTAACACAAAGAATATGTATATTATGTATATTCTATTGAATGATATTATTATCTCCTTTCAGGCCCGATAGTTCGAAAACCATTGCGTTGGAATCCCTCACATATATCATGTATAGTGTTAGTTTCGAAGTTTCATTGTAGAACATTTTTTATAAAGCTAACTTAAGTACTACTTGAATACACATTCGTATAGGAAGTTTAATCGCCAAACTGCCACACATTTCTTGACCAAATATATAGTAGGCATATGACGTAATAATTTAATGAAGGAATTGTTGGTGGTATTATGGCAAACGTTTTAAAATGGAATTTTCTGATCGCAAATGTAATAGAAAACCTGTTTGGTATGAATTGAATGTCCATTTCAATATAGACGTGGATCCTAAAAAGAGTCAGTAATAATTACGGGGGTTCCGGAGCAAGCAGGGATTGTCGGCAAAATTATGCTAGTTAGATTTTCACAGCTGCAAGTAGCTTGTGATTTTGCCAACGTGATCGAGACACATCGAAGTGCTTCAACTATTTATTGCCAAACACAACTGTGAATACAAGAGTAGAGCATAAAATTGTTGGGAACTTTACCCGAATCTCCCAAGGCGCAGTCGTTACAGCAGCACAAGTAACAGACTATTGCGGAAGAACTACAGCGTATACACGAATAACGCGGTCAAATGTCAATTTTACATATCAAAAAGTAGTGGTTCCAAAGCCTGAACAGGGAAAGATTGTCAGAATTAACAGCTATCGAATTCAGCAACCAAAGGAGACTCACAACTTCTGCCAGATCAGAATTCCTTAAAACTGTTCATTTTCAATGGTGCATATTGATGACAAAATTATCTAAAGTGGATTCCTTGAAGAACACTACTGGTTTTTGAAAATGTTTTTGACCAGGCCAGAACTCTATGAATTGTCGGGCAAACCGGAGAAAAGTTGCCACGTTTCTTGGACATACTATCTTCAAGGTAGAATGAAAGGTCCTAGCAATTAAAGACGTGATAGAGCTCTAAACAGTAAACAATCTGCTGTGGTTTTTATATGCACATCTATTATCACAGTTTCATTTCGAATATAGCCGGAAGACTGAGATCGCTGGCTCAAAATCTTGTTCGGGAGAAAGAAATAGTCAAGAAATCCTGGCCAATCGATTTTAGCTCGGAAGATAACCAGAAGTTCAGAATGACAGTAAACTTTGAGCGAAATCGCCATAACAGCACATATGGACTGGGATAAAGCGTTTGAGCAAGTTGCAGTAGCTTCCAGTGTTGAAACAGTAACTGTGCTACAACAGAGGCAATAGTATAGTTAAGTCGGTTGGATTTTACAATCCCAAGCTCCAAGGCCATGAAAGATGCTATGACAACTTTTATAAAAAACTATTTGTGTTATATATTGCAATACAACATTTAAAACACAACTTATATGGTCATACGTTCAAGATTTTGACGGGTCACAAACCACTGATAAGTATCCTTGGTAAGCCACACGGATAAAATACTCTCGTAAGATTAAATTTGAGATAACACAACTAGCAGAGTTTCATTTTAAAAGTTTCCACATTTCCGGGAAGAATAATTTGGTGGAAGACGCGATCAGTAGACTCATTGAGGCAGAAAAAGTGCTGATCCGTGAATGACCGTTAAATGAAAAGAATGATTCGACCTGAAAGTGAACTCATCAATTAATGAAAGCACAACTGGAAATTGGCTAAGGAACCTGCTTGTGTACGCAAGCTCGTTGGCGATAAGAGGTAAATTCGTGAGGCATAAACCGATCAAACAAAAATGTATGAACCTTTTGAATTACGGTTAAAATCGTTTCAACAAATACATGAGTTAAAATACGCTTCTATTAAGGCGACAATCAGGTTTATCGCAGAAAAATTTATATGACTTAACAAGCTCAATTACACAAGTGTGTGGACCAGAGCATGCAAGGTTTGGAAGTATATCAACGCAGGTAAATAGTAGATATCTTCTAGTCGATTTATGCATGCACAAATTGACGTTTTCGAAATACCGGAGGTTAATGAAAAGAGGTACTTGCTTACAATGATGGATGGATTTAGTCGTCAATTCAAGGTTTACGGTTTACTGCGGCTGACTCCTTTTGGAGGATAAGCCGGCTCCTTCATGGAGTTTCTTGGGAATTTGGTACAAGTGGTGTCCCCAAAAGGAGTCAGCCGCAGTAAAGTAGTAAAAAGTAAGTGGCGGCCAATTTGTTTGACATTTTCATTGTCTTTGAATACCATGGGAATTGAGATACGGAATACTATTGCATATAATCCCCAAGCAAATGGAAATGCGGTAATTCTGCATCTAAAACAGAAGGTTGCAATGAACTGTACAAATTGGATACACGGTCTTCATATTGTTATACCTAAAATGCGTAATTGGTATATAAACATTTTTATACTTCCATAGCTAAAATAGGGTATGGAGAGCCATTGACACGTCATGGAGACATACTTATGTAAGCTCAAAGTTTTATAGATGTGGCATCTAGACTTGTAGATAGATAAGCAGCGCGCTTACGAATAGTATGTATCGCCTGGAGCCAGCCAATACAAAAAGCATTACGTATACGTGCTACGTAATCTCAGATTTGAAACCGACATCGCATGTATACGTTACTAACCAGAACAGGATAAACTATTTAACTCGATAAATAAATAAATGATCTGGATCGTTGCATTGCACAATTTACCTAGATAGACAAAAACCGAGAGGGGAAATAAAATGAAGGACGAAAATTCCCGAAGTTAATGATTGAGAAAGTCGGAAGAGCAAGATGCATCAAATGAAGAGGTTTAGGTGAAAACACAACGGAAGAATATTCTAAAAACCATAGAGAAAGCACTTGTTAAATGTGAGTGTATTCAAGAATGGAGAACATATCAGATAAATTAAATTAATACATTTATTTGTGCAATATTGGTCCTATATCCAGCTGTACTTCCGACTGAAAGTATTGTACAAAATTTTACTATATATAAAATAATATTATGACATATTACCCATAACCTTACTTGAAAATCATATATTATTTTTAAATTTTATTCAAGTTACAATAGTAAGTAAAATTCAGGAGATGTTAACTTCTAAATTCGAAATAAATTACTAAATTTGACAATAAGCACATACTGTTGTATCGAACTCCTTTTGAGAACTGCCTTTGCAGTGTATCCCCAAGCTTGGAAACGGAGCCATTTTTAAAACTAGAATGCTCTGATGGAACTCCGGGCCAAAGCCTCTTTAGAATAGACATCAAACAAGCTTATAAGAACACGCAACGAGCCCGATTTTATTCCTTTTATTATTTACATAAAAAATATCATCAAAAACAGAAGGCAAAAGTGCAATTTTGCCAAGTTTACAAGAAGAAAAATTAGCTCCATTTAATGCAGAAAATATAATAACTAGAAAAAATTATTTTTTAAACATTTTATAACCGGTTAAATTTTAAGTATTAGTAAAAACGGCTTATTTTGCAAAATGTTACTTTTATAAAACCGGTATTCATTATAAACAACATTAACATTTTGAAATGCATGTAAAACTCTGAGCTGCACGTAAATGCCATGCGACTTTGCGAAAAAGTTAACAGCTGTGGATAATCAGTTACAGTTACTGTAGGTGGCCCTTATTCGGACCGGAAATGTGTACTCCGGCATATACCGAGATAGTTAGACAGTGTTGCAGTGTCTAAAAGTACTCCTAGACACTTGCAACGGGCCCGGTTGACTAACCGGTGTTTCTTTTTGTGGCGTCGAAACCAGAGGATGAGTTTCTGTGTAAAGGCTCAGAATTGTCTTGTTGAAGATTTGCGACAACACCGTAGAGGTCTAATAAAAAGATGATCAATTCGTATGACTAGTTGTGCAGCAACAAGATTGACGTGATTAATATCCCAGTGACTAGGTGACACAGATCAACTGATGTTAATTCAGAAGCCAGCGTAGGTAAACTGTTAATATGACGTGGGATAGCAAGCACGCTTAATGCACAACAGGCGATGTCAAACGTGCTAATGACAAGCATTGTAAATCCACCGTGCTTACGAAGTTTTGAAAGAAAAAGGTCGCATACCATTGATTAATGCAGCGCCTTGGTGCGCGGGAATTCTTTGCGTGGCGAGCGGCTTTACATTACTTTCCTGTCTGAAAAAAGACATTCCTCTCGGCGATGTTTTATAGGTAATATATCCGAGTGGTGAGGGGACACCACTTGTACCAAATTCCCAAGAAACTCCATGAAATGTCACATGGAGCCGGCTTATCCTCCAAAAGGAGTCAGCCGCAGTAAAGTAAGTAAAGTAAGTAAGTAATATAGGGCAGAGATGGAACCCAGTTAAGCATCTGGTTATTATTCTGTCCATAGCGCTGTTAATATTTTAAAATAAAGTAATTTGAATGCTGGGCTGGAGCTTGCTCGTTAGTTGCATCAACAATGATATGATGCCAAATAAATACTAATAATTTCTATTCAAATTGTTTTTTGTAGTGGCCGGTCACCTTGCGTGAAGCAAAATAGAACAGTGAGAGATTCTGAGAGTGGCAGCGTGAGGATTGTAGGTTTGATTTTCACTGAAGATGCCAGGTTTAAGTTGAAACCTGGGCAGGCTGGATCGCCGTCAATGTGTTTGAATACGACCAAAGGAACTAGTGTGTGCTCGACGTTGTGGTCATGATACTCGTAGAGTGGTCACTGTGCAGCTGATGATGTTGAGATATGTATTATATGTGGCCTGTACCATGATATGAAGCCGATGACTACTTAGTCTTGCTAAACAAGGCGTTAGTTATTAGATGCTGGTCATACCAAAATAGGCAGTGTGAGATCAAGTGTGGGCCATACGTTGTAACAGTGTGGGAGGGTTTGTAGTTATTGTAGTGTTTTTGTGGCGTAGCTGTCTATTTAGTAGTATTACCCCATTCCTACATGTACCTGGTGGCTACCCGTACTCATGATTAGTCCCTGACATTTTTCCGAAGAGTGAAGTGAGAAGTCTCATCCGGGTCATCAGACGTTTATTGAATTTAATGTTGCAATGCATGAATCAATTCACTGTTAAACCAAATAGACCGTGCTCTAGACGGCAACAAATTACTATATTGTCAACACAATTAAATGTCTTATACAAAAGTAGTAACAAGAAACACAATCGTCTGAATCGTGATGAATTTACGCAAATGATTGAAAAAGTACGATGATACAAATCCAGACTGATTAGCAGTTTAGTTTAAAGTCCCTGATAATTGATGAAAAGATACACAATAGTTAAACCGAAAGGTCTTATGAATATAGTTAACAGTCACTGATAAATGAAGGAAAGAAACAAAATAGTAAATCCGAGAAGTCTTGTGAATATGGTTTATAGTGACTGATAAAATATGGAAAGAAACACAATAGTAAATCCGAGAAGTCTTGTGAATATGGTTTATAGCCACTGATAATTGATGGAAAGAAATACAATAGTAAATAATTGAAACGAAGAATAACGAAAAATTAATTTAAAAAATATATTATCAGTTATGCGTTATGCAAAGCAATCTATTGCTAGGTTTAGTTTGTAGTGGTGAAACAGAAGCGTCGTTATGACCGAGGACTCTCTTGCAGCTGTGGAAATTTTGGTGAACGAAGACTGGACGAGGAGTATGTCTCGGCTGCTGTTCAGATAGGTTATCAAAATGAAGTTGAAGGGGGTAGCTACGTCCTGTGTGTCATTCTGTGCAGGTTGCAGACGTGTGAGCTGACTAGGCAGGCGTAGATTCATGCCACACAAGAGTTGTGACGCAGAAGTTTTAATAGACTCACGCATGGCAAGTAGAACTTAAGTCTGCGCATCGACCCAGATGCTAATAATGGACGAGGATGCTAAAGCAGCTTTGAGTTCCCTATGCATTTTTTCTACCATACCGTTAAATTAGTGATGGTAGGCAATCGTCCGGCGTAAGGTGCATCCCATGACTCGCAAGGTAGTTTTGAAATGATCAGATGGAAACCAAGTGTCTCAGTATTTGATGACGTTATTGGGGACATCATAATGGGATATCCACACAGAGATAAAACCGTTAGTGACTAAGTCTGCAGAATTGGTGTCATGAGGTAATACCGCAGGCTATCGTCTAAATCCATCATTCATAGTTAAGATATAGCTGAAACCTTGAACCTTTGTCAGATGAACTGTGTCGGTGTGGACGATGGCTAGGCGTGAATTAGTTTGGAAATATTGAAATTAAGAACGAGTATTTGTCTGATTTTTTTGGCAAATGGCACACTCGGAGACGCATATTTTAGGGTTCTGTCTGAGCTTTTGTCCCCTAAAACGATCTTTTAGAAGTTGGAGAGTTGCCTTGCCTCCTGGGTGAGAAATTATGTGAATTGAGTCGAAAAGTTTTCTCTGAAGGCTCGTCGGAAGAACTGGCTTTTTGGGCTGCGTACCCGTGAAGTATACCATGGGTAAGTCTTCCCAGAGACGGCAAACGAACTTGGTGGGGTCACAAGCTACTAATCTTGGAATGTGAGTGTCACCGCGCTGTTTTGTTTGCAGAAAGGATGGCGTTAGTGCAGGTTCCTTGTGGGCCACGGAGTTGAATGTGAATGGTAACGGCGAAGGTGTTTGTAGCCATACGTCTGGACTAGAAATTGAGTCTGAAATGAAGTTTTGTTTGCCCTTGACGTGCAAGATGTCGATTTTCCATTTGCTCAGATGTGGCATCAGTCTTTCCACTCTGGCAGGGTACTTGGCGACAGATGAAGTCACATTTCGAAATGCGCTAACGAATGGTACATGATCTGTGAAAACAACACATTTACTGCTGCCAATGTTGCTGATAAAATGGCGCACTGCGTCGTCGATGGTGAAGCGTTCTCAACCGAAACTGTCATATCTTATTTCTACTGGTTGAAAATTACGCGAGTAACAACTGACAGGCACACCAAACTCCGTCGATCTCTTGTTCCAATGTGGCTCCAATAGCAAACTCATAAGCATATGTCGCAAGTAGAAATTGTCGTTGAATATATGAATGCGTCAGCATTGTAGCATTTTCTTACGAGTTGATGGTGAGTCACAGTAATTCCTCGTCTTCAGATGACCAAGACATGATAGAGTTTTTGCTAAGTCCTTTTCGATTCCGCAGGTGCCTACACAACGGATAAAGTTATCTTGATAGGCCGGGAAGTAACTAGCGATAGTGGTTAAGGACTCCAAAAATTGTCCGTAACTCACTAACTGTCTTTGGTGACTCTATATTTTTAATTAAATTTGCCTTTGACGGCAAAGTTTGAATACCTTGTGGCGTGATACGATGTCCTAAGAAATCCACGGATGTAGTCCAATATTAGTATTTTCACAATTGATCTCGAGTCCGTGGGTGGATAAGTGTGAGAGGACATTTCGTAAATGCTTGGCATGAAATTCTAAGTGTGGACTGAAAACCATTATGTTATCGAGATATGACATACAGTGAGCGGCGTCGTCAAAAAGAATATTGTCCATGAATCTTTGAAATGTCTGTGTAGCACACTTAAGTCCAAAAGGCCATGTAGAGATATTCAAAAAGGCCAAATGGATTGATGAACGCAGTCTTTTCAATATCTTCTGTCGGTACTTGGATGTGATGGAAGGCTTGTCTGAGGTCAATCACTGAGAAGAAATTGCTACCACTGAATTTTTCAAGTAAGGTGTTAGTATTGGGAATAGGATATACATCAGATGTGGTCACTGAATTTAACTTGCGATAATCTCCACAGGGTCTGTATGATCCGTTCGATTTGGAGACTAGGTGCGGTGGTGACACCCATGAACTTCCACTAGTCTTAAAATTCTTCTTGGGAAGCTTTCAGCTAAGTAGGGGCCAGCGGTCGCTTCTTAAGTGCCATAGGTTGTCCTACTGTGACGATATGCTGCATCGTGTTGGTGACTCGTACCTCTAACTTGTTAAGATCAAAAAGCAACTTGTGTTCTCAAAAAGCTGCTGATATCTCTGATGAATGATGACCTGGGGTTGGCTAAATGACATGCAACTCCAAAAGCTCGGAGGCAAGTATCCAAAAACTATTCTCAAGTAGAGGGGTCGATGGCAAGGCCAACAATAAGCCGAAATTTCAACAGGAAATGAAAGCCTGTTATGATGTGTGAGACCTTAGCGTCGATGAATTTGTGAATAAATTCACCCTGTAAAACTATATTGAGTGTGCGATGCTGGCAACCATAAGTAGGTATGAGCTCCTTTGTAGCTGTTACATGTAAAACACCTATAAACAACTCGGCCATTGAATAACACTTAAGAACTGAAACTGCTGCACCTGTGTCTACGATGAATTCTTCGCCAATTCTGAAATCGAAAAGATGCACAATTTTGTTGGGCTGTTTTGATGGGTCATTATCAGTTTGACTGTCTATGTGGCATATTCAGCGTGGATGAATAGAGTCAATGGGTAGGTCAGATTGTAAGAAATTGCTTCCTTGTGGCGCCATTGATGCCTTTGATGCCGTTGTTGCGCAGAAAATACGGTCTTCTACTTTCTGTTCTATAATTTTCCCGATCCTGATGCTTCATTGCGCCGGTTTTCTGAGGACTGGCCCGTCAACTGTGGAGATTGGCATTCATTCGGGAATTCTTCCGAACAGCAGTGACAAACTTGACATGAATAAAAAAATTCTGGTGATTATAGCACCAGTTCTTTGTGGCATATCTGTTAAAATATTGCGGTGATCTAGATCGCCGCCTACTGTTATAAAGTGTTTTGGGCGTAAAAATTGGTCCAGTGTTTACCTGATTTAGCTCGAATTTCCCTATGGACAATCGTTCTAGAACTTTAGTCATGTTCGCTATTGTCCTTTCTAAAGAGGAGATCCTATCATTCTGCGGGGAAGGACAAAACGATGACGAATGTAACTTAGGTTCTAAAACTCTAAATTCTAACTCGCATCTCTCTGATATGTGATCTATTGAGAGAGAGAGTTGGGGAGCTGTCTGGCGAACAATTTTAATGACTGGCGAATTTTTTTGATAGAAACAACCTTAGCATCATGATCAGAAATATTGGTTTTATACAAACGTTTTTGCAATTCACTTCAAATCTCGATTGGGCCAAGGTTTGGCATGTCTAACTGCGCTTACTTATTTATTATCTGCTCAGTGTCAGTGAGACCCAGCAAGGATTCCACTTCATTTTGGAGGCCCAACATGGGGTCGGTCAGTTTCCTAATCGCCTCAAGCTTGGGATAAATACTTTGCTGCATAAAGAATAATTTGCTATTTCCATTCCATACAGAAACATCAACATCTGAAATTGGACCTAGCATTCTAACAATCTTACGCGATATTAAAACATAAATTTGTATGAAGATAAGCAAAAATAAATGTATAAAAGGACGTAAAAATTTAAAGCATACGTGCCCTATAAAAATTACAACTATTAACTAATCGTTAATACAAAACTGCTTCTACATTTGAAATTGACGAGATCTGCTTTGATGCACGCAAAAAACTGACGAAATCTGTTCCTTAAAAATCAGAATCCAAATCCGTGTCCGCAAGCGTGTGCAATTTAACAGACTTAATGTGATTTCACAAACTCAAAAATCGGCTTCCACAGTTTTGCGCTATTTACTGCCTAAATCCACAGTTTGGCGCAATTTGTACGTAGGAGAAAAAAGATTTGAACGGAAAGAAACTTTCAAAAACTATTTGCATCCAAACAAAAAATACCTAGACGAACTTGATTTAAGAAAGATTCACGAATAGAGTAAGAAAAGAGTGTTTCTATGTGCGAACGTTGATTTACTGTATTCCCACGATTATAAATAAAATAGGAACAAAGTTTATTGTATTTATGCGAAAAGTTTTTTGACAAAAAAACAAGTCTAGAAACAGTACTGTTATCTAGCGTTCTGACGGGGTCGCCAATTTGTAAACGTTCCGGCTGCAAGTAAATGTCATGCGACGTTACAAAAAAGTTAAGAGCCGAGGATAATGAAATACAGTTACTGTTGATGAGCCTTTTTAGGACCGTAAATGAGTTCTCAAGCAAATGCAGAGAAAGTAAGGCAGTGTTGCAGTCAAGAAGTACTCCTAGATATTTGAAACCAGCTCTGGTTTAAAACCGGTATTCCTTCTCTGTCGCGTCGAAACCAGAGGGTGAGTTTCTATGTGAAGGCTCAAAATTGTCTTGTTTAAGATTTGCGACAACACCATGGAGGCTGGCAAACATAAAGGTCCAATAAATGGATGATTGATTCGTATTACTAGTTTTGCAGCAACAAGTTTGGCGTGTCTAATATCCCTGTGATTAGGTGACACAGCTTAACTGATACTAGTCCAGAAGTCAGCGTAGGTAAACAATCAATATGACGTGAAACAGCAAGCACACGTAGTGCACAGCAGGGGATGTCAAACGTGCTAATGACAAGTATGGTAAATGCACTGTTCTTATATAGTTTTGAAAACGAAAGCTAGTACGTCATTGATTAATGTCAAATTTCGCTTGTTTTAATTGGTGCCGCGTAAATTAAATTTGAATTTCATTTACACAATATGTCGGGAAATTGTTCTAAGCCGTTACACACTATTTAAAAATTAAGGGAATGATATGTTTTTCATTTATCTGAGAGATCAGAATATCACATTTTTAACTAAAAATATTAAATTTTAATTTGACAATATGGAGGAACATATTTTCGTCGACAAAAATAAAGTGTCACGGCTCAGATTAATTCGCCGACATATTGCCAAAATCTAATTCAATTTCAACACGCTGTAAGAATTAAAACACGAAAAGATTACCGTTGACCAATGACATGCGACTGCAAATATTTATAATCACGATAAAATTACCACGCCACAGATTTATGCTCAGCTCGCTACGTGTGATTGCTGTCGCACTCTACCTCTGTCTGTCTACCTACGTCGATTTCTTGTAGAGGATTATATTTTCTCCGACAAAATTAAAGTAATAATTATTGATATATTTTGAAAGAAAGTGGCTGATTGAAACAAATATTATTAAAAAATAAAATATCCTTTTAATTTATGTAACATTCTTTGTTTAAAAACTTTGTGGTATATGTACTTTTGAATTGTGCGAAATTTGAAATTCGGTATTTTGTAACTATTTTGGTATGACTTTCTATAGAAAGCTGCGTTTGACATTTTATTTCTCTATTTCGCTTTTCACAATATAATCCTGCTACTAATTTGTGCTTTGAATCGTTCATATTAGGAACGTTCAAGAACAGGTTATTTAATAATTCTGTTTTTTGCGTCTAATCTCTTTCCATGTTATTGACACGCGTGTATTGTTACGTAAGAAGTATACAATCCTTTGCCTGTTGCTATATTAATCAAATATATATATTTAAGTTAGATTAACATGGAGGCTAATCTTTAGTTTGATGACACTTACAATTTAGCACAAGGTATTGTTGGCATATACTTAATAGATGTGTAAGAGAAAACCAACTTATTACACTCATTAAGGTGTATTAAGACTAAATCCGACTTGACGTCTATGGGGTTCTCATTGGAGTCTATATTCTGGACTTGGGTTTATCCCGCTGTGTCATCTCGTCGCTTAGTCTTCAGTCACAACAATCATCTTGTTGCTGAACAACTAGTCATACGTAATGGAGCTTCAATTAATCGAATTTCTACGTGTGCCAGCGACCATGGAGTTTACGCAGATTTTCATAAAGACAATTCTAAGCCTTCGAAAAGCAACTAACATCCAGTTTCGACAGCTCAACTTTTTACGGTGCATTTACACAAAAGGAAAACCAGCCAACCAACAAGATTGTACAGAGCAACTGTCTAGAAGTACTTCTAGAAACTACCGCCACTGCAACCTTCATAAAGTTTCACGGTATTTGCTGGTGAAGGTTTTTTAGGCTCTTTTAAAGGCCACCCACACCAACTGTTCTCAGAAAAATTCTGTCTTATCTTCTTCTTGTAACGTCGCACTGCACTTCCTTCCAGCCGGGGCGTTTACAAATTGGCGACTGCGCCAGGATTCTTAGAGCTGTACTGCTGCTAAAACATATGATATTACAAATCTCTTCGCAAGAATTGAATTAGAATAAATTTGTCTTTTATTTTGTATTTCTGGTGTACAATTAAATCGAAGGTAGCACAAATAATGCTAAGTTTTATGACAACGTATCATCTTGTTCTTTCAATCCTGTTTGTGAATATTTCTAGTCAAAGTTTTCCACCTTTAAACTGCTCAAAACTTTCCTCACCTACGTGTTTATATCACATTCTGCGTTCAATTTGTGTTTAAGAAATTAAAGAAGATTTCGATTATTCAGTCGATATTCGCAAAAAATTGGTTTTGTAATCACCAAAATTACTCATATAATTTTAGAAATTACCTGCATTGCTCGGAAAATTTACCAAACGTATGCCAGTTTCCTTTCTTAGATGACCACAATCAACAAGACAACAGTTTTTATTCTTCACGTACAAATTTTCAAACGCCTACAGCTGCAGTTTATGTTGACTCTTCCTGTCCGTGTAGAATATGCCATATAGACAATAAAATTAACAATGTCATTCGCAATGACCAGCCTATTTGTCTACATCAGCTGGTCAAACAACAAAATGAACATCTGCATCTTCTAGATTTCAAAACTGGAGAAGAATTCATCGTAGACACAGGTGCAGCAGTTTCAGTTCTCAAGGGTGATTCCATGGCCGAGATGTCTCTAGGCGTTTTACTCGCAACAGCTACGGGGAGCCCATTCCTACTTATGGTTGCCGGCATCGCACTCTCAACATAGGTTTACGACGTAAATTTTCTCACAACTTCATCGTCGCCAAGGTCTCACACAACATAATAGGCCTTGATTTCCTGTTGAAATATCGGCTCATTGTTGATCTTGCTAATCAAAATATCATTGCTCCCTGCACAGGAATTGAGCGAAGTTTTTATTTTATGCCACCAAACGTTTAGGGGTTGATTGGTCGGCCAACCCCAGTGTATCATTCAACATAGATATCAACAGAAAATCAGTGTTACGAGTCTCCAACACTATGCGCCATATCTCTCACAACAAGACAACTTGTTCCACTCAAAAAGCGAGCGCTAACCACTGATAAACTGAAAGCTGCCCAAGAGGAGTTTGCAAGACTATCGCGAGCTAAATTCTGTGACCAAATCCGATGCATATCCCATTCGCAACGTAAAATCTTGCTTGAAAAGCTCAGTGGTAGAAATTAATTTTCAGTGATTGACCTCAGTGATTGACCATCACATCCCGGAAGCACCAGAACATATTGATTGAAAAATTGTTGTAATTCTCATTTTGGGTGAACTTTAGCATAAATTTATATCCATCAGGTTGGTATCATATACCGACTCGGAAACCATAGTGTTAGTATCCGGTACTCATCGATTTCAAAAAAGGTATCAGTTACTAACACAATGGCCATAGTGTTAGTATCCTTTACAGACTCCGTATATATATTATATAGTGTGAGTTAGCATTGAAGTCGTATTGTCGTTGACTTCAGATTATGTTAGCTTCACTATTACAGGTTTACACATTCGTCTAGGAGATTGTACCGTCCTATTTCCACATTCTTCTACCAAATATATAGTGGTTAAAGGGCGTAATACCGGCTCCTACTGATGAGTCGCCAGTAAGCACGAAACCAATGTGCATGAGATTATACTTTCCGTTCATGCTGCCTTTGGTTTATCCTTCTGGTCACAACTGAACTAATTTGTTACTAGGTTCGCAAAACCTAATACATACTTGCATATATATTAGTTCTTCGCAACAAACAGTATTTAACTGTAATATATTGAATTGAATGATGTCATGCTTACCGCGAAATGTGATAACTGATATCGATGAAGGCCAGAGTGTATGGTTTAACTGGAGTAACAGGTGTTCGGAAATTGTTGTAATTCTCAATTTGGGTGAACTTTAGCATAAATTTATATCCATCAGGTTGGTATCATGTACCGACTCGGAAACCATAGTGTTAGTATCCGGTACTCATCGATTTCAAAAAAGGTATCAGTTACTAACACAATAGCCATAGTGTTAGTATCCTTTACAGACTCGGTATATATATTATATAGTGTGAGTTAGCATTGAAGTCGTATTGTCGTTGACTTCAGATTATGTTAGCTTCACTATTACAGGTTTACACATTCGTCTAGGAGATTGTACCGTCCTATTATTCCACATTCTTCTACCAAATATATAGTGGTTAAAGGGCGTAATACCGGCTCCTACTGATGAGTCGCCAGTAAGCACGAAACGAATGTGCATGAGATTATACTTTCCGTTCATGCTGCCTTTGGTTTATCCTTCTGGTCACAACTGAACTAATTTGTTACTAGGTTCGCAAAACCTAATACATACTTGCATATGCATATATATTAGATCTTCGCAACAAACAGTATTTAACTGTAATATATTGAATTGAATGATGTCATGCTTACCGCGAAATGTGATAACTGATATTGATGAAGGCCAGAGTGTATGGTTTAACTGGAGTAACAGGTGTTCGGAAATTGTTGGAATTCTCAATTTGGGTGAACTTTAGCATAAATTTATATCCATCAGGTTGGTATCATGTACCGACTCGGAAACCATAGTGTTAGTATCCGGTACTCATCGATTTCAAAAAAGGTATCAGTTACTAACACAATAGCCATAGTGTTAGTATCCTTTACAGACTCGGTATATATATTATATAGTGTGAGTTAGCATTGAAGTCGCATTGTCGCTGACTTTAGATTATGTTGGCTTCACTATTACAGGTTTACACATTCGTCTAGGAGATTGTACCGTCCTATTATTCCACATTCTTCTACCAAATATATAGTGGTTAAAGGGCGTAATACCGGCTCCTACTGATGAGTCGCCAGTAAGCACGAAACGAATGTGCATGAGATTATACTTTCCGTTCATGCTGCCTTTGGTTTATCCTTCTGGTCAAAACTGAACTATTTTGTTACTAGGTTCGCAAAACCTAATACATACTTGCATATATTTAAGTTCCTCGCAACAAACAGTGTTTAACTGTAATATATTGAATTGAATGATGTCATGCTTACCGCGAAATGTGATAACTGATATCGATGAAGGCCAGAGTGTATGGTTTAACTGGAGTAACAGGTGTTCGGAAATTGTTGTAATTCTCAATTTGGGTGAACTTTAGCATAAATTTATATCCATCAGGTTGGTATCATGTACCGACTCGGAAACCATAGTGTTAGTATCCGCGGTACTCATCGATTTCAAAAAGGTATCAGTTACTAACACAATGGCCATAGTGTTAGTATCCTTTACAGACTCGGTATATATATTATATAGGTGTGAGTTAGCATTGAAGTCGTATTGTCGTTGACTTCAGATTATGTTAGCTTCACTATTACAGGTTTACACATTCGTCTAGGAGATTGTACCGTCCTATTATTCCACATTCTTCTACCAAATATATAGTGGTTAAAGGGCGTAATACCGGCTCCTACTGATGAGTCGCCAGTAAGCACGAAACGAATGTGCATGAGATTATACTTTCCGTTCATGCTGCCTTTGGTTTATCCTTCTGGTCACAACTGAACTAATTTGTTACTAGGTTCGCAAAACCTAATACATACTTGCATATATATTAGCTCTTCGCAACAAACAGTATTTAACTGTAATATATTGAATTGAATGATGTCATGCTTACCGCGAAATGTGATAACTGATATCGATGAAGGCCAGAGTGTATGGTTTAACTGGAGTAACAGGTGTTCGGAAATTGTTGTAATTCTCATTTTGGGTGAACTTTAGCATAAATTTATATCCATCAGGTTGGTATCATGTACCGACTCGGAAACCATATTGTTAGTATCAGTACTCATCGATTTCAAAAAAAGGTATCAGTTACTAACACAATGGCCATAGTGTTAGTATCCTTTACAGACTCCGTATATATATTATATAGTGTGAGTTAGCATTGAAGTCGTAATGTCGTTGACTTCAGATTATGTTAACTTCACTATTACAGGTTTACATTCGTCTAGGAGATTGTACCGTCCTATTTTCCACATTCTTCTACCAAATATATAGTGGTTAAAGGGCGTAATACCGGCTCCTACTGACGAGTCGCCAGTAAGCACGAAACGAATGTGCATGAGATTATACTTTCTGTTCATGCTGCCTTTGGTTTATCCTTCTGGTCACAACTTAACTAATTTGTTACTTCGTTCGCAAAACCTAATACTTGCATATATATTAGTTCTTCGCAAAAAACAGTATTTAACTGTAATATATTGAATTGAATGATGTCATGCTTACCGCGAAATGTGATAACTGATATCGATGAAGGCCAGAGTGTATGGTTTAACTGGAGTAACAGGTGTTCGGAAATTGTTGTAATTCTCATTTTGGGTGAACTTTAGCATAAATTTATATCCATCAGGGTGGTATCATGTACCGACTCGGAAACCATTGTGTTAGTATCCGGTACTCATTGATTTCAAAAAAGGTATCAGCTACTAACCCAATGGCCATAGTGTTAGTATCCTTTACAGACTCGTATATATATATTATATAGTTTGGGTGCTTACATTGAAGTCGTATTGTCGTTGACTTTAGTTATGTTAGCTTCACTATTGCAGGTTTACACATTCGTCTAGGAGATTGTACCGTCCTATTTTTCCACATTCTTCTACCAAATATATAGTGGTTAAAGGGCGTAATACCGGCTCCTACTGATGGAGGTCGCCAGTAAGCACGAAACGAATGTGCATGAGGTTATACTTTCGTTCATGCTGCCTTTGGTTTATCCTTCTGAATGCAACTGAACTAATTTGTTACCGGTTTCGCAAAACCTAATACATACTTGCATATATATTAGTTCTTCGCAACAAACAGTATTTAACTGTAATATATTGAATTGAATGATGTCATGCTTACCGCGAAATGTGATAACTGATATCGATGAAGGCCAGAGTGTATAGTTTAACTGGAGTAACAGGTGTTCGGAAATTGTTGTAATTCTCAATTTGGGTGAACTTTAGCATAAATTTATATCCATCAGGTTGGTATTATGTACCGACTCGGAAACCATAGTGTTAGTATCCGGTACTCATCGATTTCAAAAAAGGTATCAGTTACTAACACAATAGCCATAGTGTTAGTATCCTTTACAGACTCGGTATATATATTATATATAGTGTGAGTTAGCATTGAAGTCGTATTGTCGTTGACTTCAGATTATGTTAGCTTCACTATTACAGGTTTACACATTCGTCTAGGAGATTGTACCGTCCTATTATTCCACATTCTTCTACCAAATATATAGTGGTTAAAGGGCGTAATACCGGCTCCTACTGATGAGTCGCCAGTAAGCACGAAACGAATGTGCATGAGATTATACTTTCCGTTCATGCTGCCTTTGGTTTATCCTTCTGGTCACAACTGAACTAATTTGTTACTAGGTTCGCAAAACCTAATACATACTTGCATATATATTAGTTCTTCGCAACAAACAGTATTTAACTGTAATATATTGAATTGAATGATGTCATGCTTACCGCGAAATGTGATAACTGATATCGATGAAGGCCAGAGTGTATGGTTTAACTGGAGTAACAGGTGTTCGGAAAATTGTTGTAATTCTCATTTTGGGTGAACTTTAGCATAAATTTATATCCATCAGGTTGGTATCATGTACCGACTCGGAAACCATAGTGTTAGTATCCGGTACTCATCGATTTCAAAAAAGGTATCAGTTACTAACACAATGGCCATAGTGTTAGTATCCTTTACAGACTCGGTATATATATTATATAGTGTGAGTTAGCATTGAAGTCGTATTGTCGTTGACTTCAGATTATGTTAGCTTCACTATTACAGGTTTACACATTCGTCTAGGAGATTGTACCGTCCTATTATTCCACATTCTTCTACCAAATATATAGTGGTTAAAGGGCGTAATACCGGCTCCTACTGATGAGTCGCCAGTCGAAACGAATGTGCATGAGATTATACTTTCCGTTCATGCTGCATTTGGTTTATCCTTCTGGTCACAACTGAACTAATTTGTTACTAGGTTCGCAAAACCTAATACATACTTGCATATATATTAGATCTTCGCAACAAACAGTATTTAACTGTAATATATTCAATTGAATGATGTCATGCTTACCGCGAAATGTGATAACTGATATCGATGAAGGCCAGAGTGTATGGTTTAACTGGAGTAGCAGGTGTTCGGAAATTGTTGTAATTCTCAATTTGGGTGAACTTTAGCATAAATTTATATCCATCAGGTTGGTATCATGTACCGACTCGGAAACCATAGTGTTAGTATCCGGTACTCATCGATTTCAAAAAGGTATCAGTTACTAACACAATAGCCATAGTGTTAGTATCCTTTACAGACTCGGTATATATATTATTTAGTGTGAGTTAGCATTGAAGTCGCATTGTCGTTGACTTTAGATTATGTTAGCTTCACTATTACAGGTTTACACATTCGTCTAGGAGATTGTACCGTCCTATTTTTCCACATTCTTCTACAAATATATAGTGGTTAAAGGGCGTAATACCGGCTCCTACTGATGAGTCGCCAGTAAGCACGAAACGAATGTGCATGAGATTGCTACTTTCCGTTCAGGCTGCCTTTGGTTTATCCTTCTGGTCAGAACTGAACTAATTTGTTACTAGGTTCGCAAACCTAATACATACTTGCATATATATTAGTTCTTCGCAACAAACAGTATTTAGCACCTTGGCATATATTGAATTGAATGATGTCATGCTTACCGCGAAATGTGATAACTGATATCGATGAAGGCAGAGTGTATGGTTTAACTGGAGTAACAGGTGTTCGGAAATTGTTGTAATTCTAATTTTGGGTGAACTTTAGCATAAATTTATATCCTTCAGGTTGGTATCATGTACCGACTCGGAAACCATAGTGTTGGTATCGGTACTCATCGATTTCAAAAAAGGTATCAGTTACTAACACAATGGCCATAGTGTTAGTATCCTTTACAGACTCCGTATATATATTATATAGTGTGAGTAAGCATTGAAGTCGTATTGTCGTTGACTTCAGATTATGTTAGCTTCACTATTACAGGTTACACATTCGTCTAGGAGATTGTACCGTCCTACTTTTCCACATTCTTCTACCAAATATATAGTGGTTAAAGGGCGTAATACCGGCTCCTACTGATGAGTCGCCAGTAAGCACGAAACGAATGTGCATGAGATTATACTTTCCGTTCATGCTGCCTTTGGTTTATCCTTCTGGTCACAACTGAACTAATTTGTTACTAGGTTCGCAAAACCTAATACATACTTGCATATATATTAGTTCTTCGCAACAAACAGTATTTAACTGTAATATATTGAATTGAATGATGTCATGCTTACCGCGAAATGTGATAACTGATATCGATGAAGGCCAGAGTGTATGGTTTAACTGGAGTAACAGGTGTTCGGAAATTGTTGTAATTCTCATTTTGGGTGAACTTTAGCATAAATTTATATCCATCAGGTTGGTATCATGTACCGACTCGGAAACCATAGTGTTAGTATCCGGTACTCATCGATTTCAAAAAGGTATCAGTTACTAACACAATGGCCATAGTGTTAGTATCCTTTACAGACTCCGTATATATATTATATAGTGTGAGTTAGCATTGAAGTCGTATTGTCGTTGACTTCAGATTATGTTAGCTTCACTATTACAGGTTTACACATTCGTCTAGGAGATTGTACCGTCCTATTTTTCCACATTCTTCTACCAAATATATAGTGGTTAAAGGGCGTAATACCGGCTCCTACTGATGAGTCGCCAGTAAGCACGAAACGAATGTGCATGAGATTATACTTTCCGTTCATGCTGCCTTTGGTTTATCCTTCTGGTCACAACTGAACTAATTTGTTACTAGGTTCGCAAAACCTAATACATACTTGCATATATATTAGTTCTTCGCAACAAACAGTATTTAACTGTAATATATTGAATTGAATGATGTCATGCTTACCGCGAAATGTGATAACTGATATCGATGAAGGCCAGAGTGTATGGTTTAACTGGAGTAACAGGTGTTCGGAAATTGTTGTAATTCTCATTTTGGGTGAACTTTAGCATAAATTTATATCCATCAGGTTGGTATCATGTACCGACTCGGAAACCATAGTGTTAGTATCCGGTACTCATCGATTTCAAAAAAGGTATCAGTTACTAACACAATGGCCATAGTGTTAGTATCCCTTTACAGACTCCGTATATATATTATATAGTGTGAGTTAGCATTGAAGTCGTATTGTCGTTGACTTCAGATTATGTTAGCTTCACTATTACAGGTTTACACATTCGTCTAGGAGATTGTACCGTCCTATTATTCCACATTCTTCTACCAAATATATAGTGGTTAAAGGGCGTAATACCGGCTCCTACTGATGAGTCGCCAGTAAGCACGAAACGAATGTGCATGAGATTATACTTTCCGTTCATGCTGCCTTTGGTTTATCCTTCTGGTCACAACTGAACTAATTTGTTACTAGGTTCGCAAAACCTAATACATACTTGCATATATATTAGTTCTTCGCAACAAACAGTATTTAACTGTAATATATTGAATTGAATGATGTCATGCTTACCGCGAAATGTGATAACTGATATCGATGAAGGCCAGAGTGTATGGTTTAACTGGAGTAACAGGTGTTCGGAAATTGTTGTAATTCTCATTTTGGGTGAACTTTAGCATAAATTTATATCCATCAGGTTGGTATCATGTACCGACTCGGAAACCATAGTGTTAGTATCCGGTACTCATCGATTTCAAAAAAGGTATCAGTTACTAACACAATGGCCATAGTGTTAGTATCCTTTACAGACTCGGTATATATATTATATAGTGTGAGTTAGCATTGAAGTCGTATTGTCGTTGACTTCAGATTATGTTAGCTTCACTATTACAGGTTTACACATTCGTCTAGGAGATTGTACCGTCCTATTTTTCCACATTCTTCTACCAAATATATAGTGGTTAAAGGGCGTAATACCGGCTCCTACTGATGAGTCGCCAGTAAGCACGAAACGAATGTGCATGAGATTATACTTTCCGTTCATGCTGCCTTTGGTTTATCCTTCTGGTCACAACTGAACTAATTTGTTACTAGGTTCGCAAAACCTAATACATACTTGCATATATATTAGTTCTTCGCAACAAACAGTATTTAACTGTAATATATTGAATTGAATGATGTCATGCTTACCGCGAAATGTGATAACTGATATCGATGAAGGCCAGAGTGTATGGTTTAACTGGAGTAACAGGTGTTCGGAAATTGTTGTAATTCTCATTTTGGGTGAACTTTAGCATAAATTTATATCCATCAGGTTGGTATCATGTACCGACTCGGAAACCATAGTGTTAGTATCCGGTACTCATCGATTTCAAAAAAGGTATCAGTTACTAACACAATGGCCATAGTGTTAGTATCCTTTACAGACTCCGTATATATATTATATAGTGTGAGTTAGCATTGAAGTCGTATTGTCGTTGACTTCAGATTATGTTAGCTTCACTATTACAGGTTTACACATTCGTCTAGGAGATTGTACCGTCCTATTATTCCACATTCTTCTACCAAATATATAGTGGTTAAAGGGCGTAATACCGGCTCCTACTGATGAGTCGCCAGTAAGCACGAAACGAATGTGCATGAGATTATACTTTCCGTTCATGCTGCCTTTGGTTTATCCTTCTGGTCACAACTGAACTAATTTGTTACTAGGTTCGCAAAACCTAATACATACTTGCATATATATTAGTTCTTCGCAACAAACAGTATTTAACTGTAATATATTGAATTGAATGATGTCATGCTTACCGCGAAATGTGATAACTGATATCGATGAAGGCCAGAGTGTATGGTTTAACTGGAGTAACAGGTGTTCGGAAATTGTTGTAATTCTCAATTTGGGTGAACTTTAGCATAAATTTATATCCATCAGGTTGGTATCATGTACCGACTCGGAAACCATAGTGTTAGTATCCGGTACTCATCGATTTCAAAAAAGGTATCAGTTACTAACACAATGGCCATAGTGTTAGTATCCTTTACAGACTCCGTATATATATTATATAGTGTGAGTTAGCATTGAAGTCGTATTGTCGTTGACTTCAGATTATGTTAGCTTCACTATTACAGGTTTACACATTCGTCTAGGAGATTGTACCGTCCTATTATTCCACATTCTTCTACCAAATATATAGTGGTTAAAGGGCGTAATACCGGCTCCAACTGATGAGTCGCCAGTAAGCACGAAACGAATGTGCATGAGATTATACTTTCCGTTCATGCTGCCTTTGGTTTATCCTTCTGGTCACAACTGAACTAATTTGTTACTAGGTTCGCAAAACCTAATACATACTTGCATATATATTAGTTCTTCGCAACAAACAGTATTTAACTGTAATATATTGAATTGAATGATGTCATGCTTACCGCGAAATGTGATAACTGATATCGATGAAGGCCAGAGTGTATGGTTTAACTGGAGTAACAGGTGTTCGGAAATTGTTGTAATTCTCATTTTGGGTGAACTTTAGCATAAATTTATATCCATCAGGTTGGTATCATGTACCGACTCGGAAACCATAGTGTTAGTATCCGGTACTCATCGATTTCAAAAAAGGTATCAGTTACTAACACAATGGCCATAGTGTTAGTATCCTTTACAGACTCCGTATATATATTATATAGTGTGAGTTAGCATTGAAGTCGTATTGTCGTTGACTTCAGATTATGTTAGCTTCACTATTACAGGTTTACACATTCGTCTAGGAGATTGTACCGTCCTATTTTCCCACATTCTTCTACCAAATATATAGTGGTTAAAGGGCGTAATACCGGCTCCTACTGATGAGTCGCCAGTAAGCACGAAACGAATGTGCATGAGATTATACTTTCCGTTCATGCTGCCTTTGGTTTATCCTTCTGGTCACAACTGAACTAATTTGTTACTAGGTTCGCAGAACCTAATACATACTTGCATATATATTAGTTCTTCGCAACCAACAGTATTTAACTGTAATATATTGAATTGAATGATGTCATGCTTACCGCGAAATGTGATAACTGATATCGATGAAGGCCAGAGTGTATGGTTTAACTGGAGTAACAGGTGTTCGGAAATTGTTGTAATTCTCATTTTGGGTGAACTTTAGCATAAATTTATATCCATCAGGTTGGTATCATGTACCGACTCGGAAACCATAGTGTTAGTATCCGGTACTCATCGATTTCAAAAAAGGTATCAGTTACTAACACAATGGCCATAGTGTTAGTATCCTTTACAGACTCGGTATATATATTATATAGTGTGAGTTAGCATTGAAGTCGTATTGTCGTTGACTTCAGATTATGTTAGCTTCACTATTACAGGTTTACACATTCGTCTAGGAGATTGTACCGTCCTATTATTCCACATTCTTCTACCAAATATATAGTGGTTAAAGGGCGTAATACCGGCTCCTACTGATGAGTCGCCAGTAAGCACGAAACGAATGTGCATGAGATTATACTTTCCGTTCATGCTGCCTTTGGTTTATCCTTCTGGTCACAACTGAACTAATTTGTTACTAGGTTCGCAAAACCTAATACATACTTGCACATATATTAGTTCTTCGCAACAAACAGTATTTAACTGTAATATATTGAATTGAATGATGTCATGCTTACCGCGAAATGTGATAACTGATATCGATGAAGGCCAAAGTGTATGGTTTAACTGGAGTAACAGGTGTTCGGAAATTGTTGTAATTCTCATTTTGGGTGAACTTTAGCATAAATTTATATCCATCAGGTTGGTATCATGTACCGACTCGGAAACCATAGTGTTAGTATCCGGTACTCATCGATTTCAAAAAAGGTATCAGTTACTAACACAATGGCCATAGTGTTAGTATCCTTTACAGACTCGGTATATATATTATATAGTGTGAGTTAGCATTGAAGTCGTATTGTCGTTGACTTCAGATTATGTTAGCTTCACTATTACAGGTTTACACATTCGTCTAGGAGATTGTACCGTCCTATTTTTCCACATTCTTCTACCAAATATATAGTGGTTAAAGGGCGTAATACCGGCTCCTACTGATGAGTCGCCAGTAAGCACGAAACGAATGTGCATGAGATTATACTTTCCGTTCATGCTGCCTTTGGTTTATCCTTCTGGTCACAACTGAACTAATTTGTTACTAGGTTCGCAAAACCTAATACATACTTGCATATATATTAGTTCTTCGCAACAAACAGTATTTAACTGTAATATATTGAATTGAATGATGTCATGCTTACCGCGAAATGTGATAACTGATATCGATGAAGGCCAGAGTGTATGGTTTAACTGGAGTAACAGGTGTTCGGAAATTGTTGTAATTCTCATTTTGGGTGAACTTTAGCATAAATTTATATCCATCAGGTTGGTATCATGTACCGACTCGGAAACCATAGTGTTAGTATCCGGTACTCATCGATTTCAAAAAAGGTATCAGTTACTAACACAATGGCCATAGTGTTAGTATCCTTTACAGACTCCGTATATATATTATATAGTGTGAGTTAGCATTGAAGTCGTATTGTCGTTGACTTCAGATTATGTTAGCTTCACTATTACAGGTTTACACATTCGTCTAGGAGATTGTACCGTCCTATTATTCCACATTCTTCTACCAAATATATAGTGGTTAAAGGGCGTAATACCGGCTCCTACTGATGAGTCGCCAGTAAGCACGAAACGAATGTGCATGAGATTATACTTTCCGTTCATGCTGCCTTTGGTTTATCCTTCTGGTCACAACTGAACTAATTTGTTACTAGGTTCGCAAAACCTAATACATACTTGCATATATATTAGTTCTTCGCAACAAACAGTATTTAACTGTAATATATTGAATTGAATGATGTCATGCTTACCGCGAAATGTGATAACTGATATCGATGAAGGCCAGAGTGTATGGTTTAACTGGAGTAACAGGTGTTCGGAAATTGTTGTAATTCTCATTTTGGGTGAACTTTAGCATAAATTTATATCCATCAGGTTGGTATCATGTACCGACTCGGAAACCATAGTGTTAGTATCCGGTACTCATCGATTTCAAAAAAGGTATCAGTTACTAACACAATGGCCATAGTGTTAGTATCCTTTACAGACTCCGTATATATATTATATAGTGTGAGTTAGCATTGAAGTCGTATTGTCGTTGACTTCAGATTATGTTAGCTTCACTATTACAGGTTTACACATTCGTCTAGGAGATTGTACCGTCCTATTATTCCACATTCTTCTACCAAATATATAGTGGTTAAAGGGCGTAATACCGGCTCCTACTGATGAGTCGCCAGTAAGCACGAAACGAATGTGCATGAGATTATACTTTCCGTTCATGCTGCCTTTGGTTTATCCTTCTGGTCACAACTGAACTAATTTGTTACTAGGTTCGCAAAACCTAATACATACTTGCATATATATTAGTTCTTCGCAACAAACAGTATTTAACTGTAATATATTGAATTGAATGATGTCATGCTTACCGCGAAATGTGATAACTGATATCGATGAAGGCCAGAGTGTATGGTTTAACTGGAGTAACAGGTGTTCGGAAATTGTTGTAATTCTCATTTTGGGTGAACTTTAGCATAAATTTATATCCATCAGGTTGGTATCATGTACCGACTCGGAAACCATAGTGTTAGTATCCGGTACTCATCGATTTCAAAAAAGGTATCAGTTACTAACACAATAGCCATAGTGTTAGTATCCTTTACAGACTCGGTATATATATTATATAGTGTGAGTTAGCATTGAAGTCGTATTGTCGTTGACTTCAGATTATGTTAGCTTCACTATTACAGGTTTACACATTCGTCTAGGAGATTGTACCGTCCTATTATTCCACATTCTTCTACCAAATATATAGTGGTTAAAGGGCGTAATACCGGCTCCTACTGATGAGTCGCCAGTAAGCACGAAACGAATGTGCATGAGATTATACTTTCCGTTCATGCTGCCTTTGGTTTATCCTTCTGGTCACAACTGAACTAATTTGTTACTAGGTTCGCAAAACCTAATACATACTTGCATATATATTAGTTCTTCGCAACAAACAGTATTTAACTGTAATATATTGAATTGAATGATGTCATGCTTACCGCGAAATGTCATAACTGATATCGATGAAGGCCAGAGTGTATGGTTTAACTGGAGTAACAGGTGTTCGGAAATTGTTGTAATTCTCAATTTGGGTGAACTTTAGCATAAATTTATATCCATCAGGTTGGTATCATGTACCGACTCGGAAACCATAGTGTTAGTATCCGGTACTCATCGATTTCAAAAAAGGTATCAGTTACTAACACAATGGCCATAGTGTTAGTATCCTTTACAGACTCGGTATATATATTATATAGTGTGAGTTAGCATTGAAGTCGTATTGTCGTTGACTTCAGATTATGTTAGCTTCACTATTACAGGTTTACACATTCGTCTAGGAGATTGTACCGTCCTATTATTCCACATTCTTCTACCAAATATATAGTGGTTAAAGGGCGTAATACCGGCTCCTACTGATGAGTCGCCAGTAAGCACGAAACGAATGTGCATGAGATTATACTTTCCGTTCATGCTGCCTTTGGTTTATCCTTCTGGTCACAACTGAACTAATTTGTTACTAGGTTCGCAAAACCTAATACATACTTGCATATATATTAGTTCTTCGCAACAAACAGTATTTAACTGTAATATATTGAATTGAATGATGTCATGCTTACCGCGAAATGTGATAACTGATATCGATGAAGGCCAGAGTGTATGGTTTAACTGGAGTAACAGGTGTTCGGAAATTGTTGTAATTCTCATTTTGGGTGAACTTTAGCATAAATTTATATCCATCAGGTTGGTATCATGTACCGACTCGGAAACCATAGTGTTAGTATCCGGTACTCATCGATTTCAAAAAAGGTATCAGTTACTAACACAATGGCCATAGTGTTAGTATCCTTTACAGACTCCGTATATATATTATATAGTGTGAGTTAGCATTGAAGTCGTATTGTCGTTGACTTCAGATTATGTTAGCTTCACTATTACAGGTTTACACATTCGTCTAGGAGATTGTACCGTCCTATTATTCCACATTCTTCTACCAAATATATAGTGGTTAAAGGGCGTAATACCGGCTCCTACTGATGAGTCGCCAGTAAGCACGAAACGAATGTGCATGAGATTATACTTTCCGTTCATGCTGCCTTTGGTTTATCCTTCTGGTCACAACTGAACTAATTTGTTACTA